>JAOTRH010000006.1:1646336-1664548 GCA_034768845.1 Heliamphora exappendiculata
TGAGTCACCCTGTTAGCCTTTGAGTGAGTGAGTGAAACTCATCAAAGAAGAGTTCAAGAGAGATTAGAAGAAAACAATGGCTTGTTTTCATAGGATTTTCTTGAAACTGTAACAAGCTTGTGAATGTGCTCGTAAACATTCAGATAACCCAAGTGGAATCTTGAAGCTTGTAAAGGCTTAAAATACGCCCTGAAGTATTTTGGATAGTGAAAATACTCAAAGGAGATCTTGAGGAGTGGATTTAGGCTAGGATAAAGCCGAACCACTATAAATCCCTGGTGTCTGATTCTATTTCTCTATCCCTCATTTTTTAATATTTGCATTGATTATATACTTGCATACCTTACTTTATTGCAATATTAAAAAAATTCTGAAAAAGATTTAAATTTCTTATTGCTAGAAAATGCCCAATTCACCCTTCTTCTTGGGTTGCCTAGATCTAACATGGTGTTTAACAGTTGAGGGTGTTGGGCTAGCGTCAGAATTCAAGTGTTCTAGGTTTTTGGAGTTCAACGGTCGAAGATCAAGGATATGAGGGTAAGGGATCTAAGGGTCGAGGGTCGGGGACCACAGTTTCAGGTTAAGGGTAGGGGTCTGAGGGAAGTTTCAGGTCAAGAGTAGGAGTCTGGGGTCCTAGGTTAGGGGTTGGGGTTCATGGGTTCAAGATCCAGAGTAGGGGATCCAGGAGTCTAGAGGCCAGAGGTTGGGGACCAAGTGTCACCAACGAAATGGCTCCGGGGGTCACTGCCACCACCACCGTCATTGTTTCCACCGCTGCTATTGCCACCACTTCTAACACTTCCACATTTACTAGCACTAACATTTTTAAAGTCGTAACAAAACATACTATTTTTTAGAAAAAATTTCTTGAAGATATTCTCCATAGAAAATATTTTTTTAAAAATATTTTTCATTGAAACAAACAGAGCCTTAATCAATGATTTATCATATCCAACACTAATTAAGGCTGCAAAAACTACAATCTTTATTTTAATTATAATTTTTATTTTAGCTAGTCATATGCATCTATTCTAACATAACTAAACATTTTAGTTAGGAAAAATACACAAAAAGATACAGTAACACACAATTAGTGATGTAGCTAGTGACGTAGCATGGTCAAATTAATTTGACTAGCATTCAATAGCTAACTAAATTTAGCTTAGCTAATCAAAACTATAAAATGTAAAATAACTACCGAAATAGAGTCTCCGTTAGAGTACTAAAATTTTGCATTAGCTAGCTATTTTAGCTAACTTAATATAAAAAGCCTATCAGAGATGCTCTTAGCTGAGATTTGTGGCAGAAGATACTCCGCATAAAAGCAAAAATCGCCAGTCAAGGAAAACTAACAGGGTTTAAATCTACTTAGGCATTTACTCTCAAGTAACTGGGTAGCATCTGAACCCACACCATTACATGCATATTTTGGTTATCAAAGAAACGCTCTCATCCACCAGCTATGATACAAGGTCTCCTCTAATGGTATGAGATATGTGTTCAATATTTTATTTAAATATTCACTTACAAAATATATTTATTAATTCGAGTTTACTATATAACCATGCATAAAATCTAAATTATGCATGAAATGCTCAATGGATATGTGTTTGATACTATGCATAAAATGCTTAATGAAATATTGTATACACTACTTAACTGAAAATAAATAAAAATATATTAAAAAAATATAAATATTTTGTTGTATTTCAGTATCCTTATACTTAGACACATACATGTACCCAATACTCATACCCGAGTCTACGTAATACAGTCCACCAGTTAAGAGGAGGGAAGCACCAGCATCTTGGCAAGAGGAGATATTTTTGCTGCATGCCAGATAATATTGCAACAGCCATTGGCAGTCTTCCATTCTTGAGTTGCAATGAAATCTCAAACAAAGAAGAATATAGTTCCGTCGTTTTAAACTGAAGCTACAAAAAGAAGGAAAAATGGTAAAATGACTGATGGAGAGGAACTTAAAAACAGAAGTAGAAACGTGTTTTGGCTTTCACCATTGGGAGGCTAAAATCCACTTTTGAAGAAGGAAGTATTTATACTTACAGTGGATAGATAGAGAGTTCCCTTCCAAAGTATACAACCACATCGGGTTTCAGGTGGCAGAAACCGATACGAATTTACAAAGATCATACAAAATAAGTTAAAGATGGTAGGTGCTGGTTATGGTGAATCACCAGCGCAAGGTCCATCAAAAGGCCATATCGTCTGCATCTAAATGTTTGTGGACGGTTGTCAAGTCAACCAAGTGACGCATTGTCGGTCTTCCGTGTGGGCAATTCCAAGGAGACTTGAGATCTGCCAGATGTTCAAGAATCTGAAACAATCAAATGCCACAGAAAATGTGAGCGTTATCCAAGTCCATTCCACCTTTCTGCAAATTTTAGATTTCTTCCCCCACTCCCCCTTAACACCATGAAACACATTTGTACGTGTATTAAAATATATAAGGGAGTACCTTCTGCATCTCATTTCTTCCAAGTGGATCACCAATCATTATAGATGATCGACAGGCACGTGATGCTAGCATTGCACGAACCCTTGGCGGGCAAACTGAGTCAGTAGAGTCCATTTTGTAACTACTGATCATCAAGCAATCCCCTTGGCTGTCGGAAAGGATGGAAATGAGCTCCCTCACATCTGTTCAAGAAGATGAAAATATTTACTATATCCTTCTTGCCATTTCACTAACATTAGGTGCAATATCAAAATGTTTGTATTGTAATCTATGTTACGTGTACTTGGTTTACGGAAGCTTAGTGCGAGCATGCGTGTAAATATTGAATTCATCTAATTCTGATGTTAAGGATACTTGGAACGGAAAAATATTTATATTACTTATATATTTTATTTTATTTGCTAGGATAAATGTTGTTTATAAAATTTCATTGAGCATTTGATACATAATATGAGAGTTTATACAAAATTCCATAGTCTCGAATTACTTTATAGGTGAATATCCATGTAACCATGTCGGACACATATAGGTGAATATCCATGTAACCATGTAACCATGTCCAGAATATGCCACTAGTACTTTTTACATTTAAGAGTGTCCATGTAACATAGATTGTAATAATATTGCAGAAACACAATGTTTTCATGGGATCAATGGATCATATCCTAGACTTTCACTGAATGCAATTAGCTTCACAGTTGTTCTACCCAGATCATGTTTCAAAAAATGCTTATCGACTTCTTTGTTGACACAAACAAAGTCAGCAAAAACATTTGAAATTATTTCTAACAATAGTTCCTAATTGACTCTTTTTAGAAAGATCTTTTTCTCAGGATAGTCTGCTCCAATCCCGTTATGAAACTTTCATTTTCACTTTAAGCAATTTACTGGAAGTGAACAGCTGGTAGAGCACTCGCGAAAGAATAATATTTTGGCCACGTCAAAAGTGATTAAATCATGGCGGTGTATTAAAAAAAGAACAAGGACTATTGCACCATACCAATCCTTCCAAATGAAGAAAAGGTAGAGACTCCATTCACAATCAAAATTCTCATTGTCAGTAATGTTAAGACAGTATGCAAAAGATGCTTCAAAAAGAACGGATCCCAACAGCCCCATCATTCCTTAGAATCTGATAGCTCTTTTTTTCTTTTTCTTTTGCTTTTTGTTTTTATCCCTCCAAAAGAGGACAAAATGTTAAGGTAGAAGTGTGCTTCACAAAAAGGCAAGTGTTACTTGCGGTAAGCATAGCATTATACTTGTTTCTAAACTCAACTATGGTATACAAAGCCTTGATCTAGATTAGCCTTGTAGTTGCTTAATCGTACAAAAGAAGGTGGTGGGCAATTTGCACCGGAAGTATGTCATATATTTGTGGAGTAACTGATCCAAGTCTTGGGAGTTTCAAAGGTGAAATACATTGTTTTCATTACGGCGTGCAATATCTCCACGTATTGGAATTTAAGCTCAAATAATAAACCAATACATTGATATAACACCTTTGCACCACACCTCCATATTTTATTCTCATGACATAAAATGAACTAATTACCTTGGTATAAATAAAGAAACTCGATGCAAAGAAAAGAAAGCTGCACTTGAAAGGCCAGAGCATGGTCAGTCTATTGGCCATTCAGGCCTGCTTTCAATGGGCTAAACAAGTTTAGCTCAAGCATGAGTCCTTGCGTAGATGAAATTTATCCACAGCTTGACATACAGATATAAATCAATAGATCTAAGCACAGGTTCACTCCATATCTGTTGCCAAAGGGGAACCGTTGTCCAATACCTCAATATATTGAGTACTTCAGCCCTTATTTGATCATTCCAATAAGGCATAAAAATCAACTAAAACTTTGAGACAGCCCAAGCAACAAAAGATGCAAAACAAATAAAGCCAGTCTTGAATGGCTTGAGCTTGACAGGTGTAAAGATCACAGAAGTTCGATCCCTAGGACAAGTGCTAGTACTAGTAGATGCCAACAAGGAT
This sequence comes from Heliamphora exappendiculata, assembly GCA_034768845.1. Taxonomy (NCBI): domain Eukaryota; kingdom Viridiplantae; phylum Streptophyta; class Magnoliopsida; order Ericales; family Sarraceniaceae; genus Heliamphora; species Heliamphora exappendiculata. Next base: position 1,650,803 of record JAOTRH010000006.1, read on the forward strand.
CAAAATTTTGTTCCGGTGTGTTGTTTCAGTGAGCATTAAAACTGAAACATTTTGGAAATGTTTCCAAAGAGAAAAAAGTCTTTTTTGAAAAGGCATGAAATGTTTCGAAACATAAAAAGGAACATGCGTAAAGTCACAGAGTTTCTATGAATTGAAAATTAACAGGTATTTTCAAGTAAATTATACACAGTACACTACCAACAATGCATATTATTCAACAAGTGTATAAAAGATCACGACACAATACGCTACTTGGGTCGCTACATCTAAGGGTGCCCTTGCCGAAAGGGTATGGCACTGGGATTAGTATGCTATAGCTCTATTGCCACGGTTGCTCCACATGGAGGAATGCCAGTTCTTCAGTAAAATGATTAGGAAAGTAAAACAAGAAGAAAGGGGATTAGTGCCTTACCCCTATTTAGGATCAATCGACTTCGGTTTCTCATTTTTCCTCTTTAGTTTAGGGGTGGACATTGTGCCGTTTCATGTCATGTCATATCATGTTCGCGTCAAAAATTTCTCGACAGTAACACGACCCATTTAACTAAACTTGTTACTTATCCTAATGCTAACACGACCTCCTTATAAATAGTTAACGTGTTTATGACACGCCGAACATGAATAAAAGGAACCTGCTAAATAGGTCATGATTTTAACCTGTTTACAAATCGTTTAAAAACTATTAGTCTTCAACCTATAATACCTATTACCTATTAACTTTTAATCTATTTAGCAACTTGTTTAATTCTCATTTTCAATTCCACAAGTGTTTCAACCGTAAAATAAGATAAATTATACTATAAAAAAAAACACTACAAACAATCTGCAAAAAGCCTTCAAATAGGTTTCTAGAAAAACTCTAAAGTCCAAACATTTAATGAAAAAAAGTTTATAACAGTTGGATGCAATGCTAATGCTAGGAAATCAATGCTAATGCTTGGAAATGGAATACTAGTCTCCTAAGTGGTCGTAGTGCATAGCAACACCATGTTAAATGTTAAACCCTAACTTTAACTAAACTAAAATTAATGGAGCCTGACATAAAGGCTCAAACTTTTTTTCCTTAACTTGCTTTTATTTTTGCCGAATAGTGTAGTAGTAAATTAATAATAGCACTAGCAATGTATGTATATATATATATATGTGTGTGTGTGTGTTGGAGGGATTATATACGTATTTTAAATGTGTTTGGGGTCATTGCGTACTTCAAATTGACATGAAAATTAAGCTAATTAAACATGTTATTTTCGAGTTCTACAGATTCAACACTGACTTAGCCTGTTTATTAAATGCGTTATCGAGTTGTCTTATTTTTTACTTTGTGTCGAAAAATAGCCAACCCAAACCCTCTAATTTCGCATACGGTTCAAGTTGTGTTAACTTGTCTAAAAAATTTCCATTCCTACTCTTTCCAACTTTTAGTATGACTGTTTATACCTTTATCTCTGTATTTTAGGCTCCTTTATCTCTATATTTTAGGCAATTCATGCAGGGTTGGGGCTCAATAGGGCATTTATTCTCACTTAAGACTCGAGACGAATGAGATGACTGGTAAGTAATCCCGTCATAATCTTGGACAACATGATTTCTTGTATATGGGAAGACAGGTAGACCATCTCCTCTTTTTTCTCCATGTGATGGATATGGGGCTATTAAATAGTATCCCCTCATTAACTATGAAATTCTTAGTGTACCACTGGCAGTAGTTTGGCTATGATCTACAACCACCTTTCCAAGCAGATGGAAGAGAGCATGGAGGGAAGAGAGTATATGAGGGAGAGAGAGACTGACTCAATGTAAGAGTCTGCAGATAACACAAGCATAATAACCTATTGAACTATTAGCACTTTAAGGACTCATGCAAGTCTAAAAATATTTCTTTATTATTAACAATCATTCTTACTAATGGAGTAAAAATAAAGCCTTTAATTTTCTTCTCAAAACGTCAGCAGCACTTACTATTTTCCTATGCATTGTTGCATTTTAATGCGTTTCGTAATGTTCAGCTGTCTTTCAACAAAAACATTAGAATTTAGTTGTTCCACTAGCATTTTATTCGATTTCTTTAGGAAACAAAATTTGATTCAGTCATTTTGATGAAAAGAAAAGGAGATTTTATTCCTTGGATGCCAAAGTGATATATTACATCTCTCCACTTGTTACATTAGGAAATAGGGATGTCTCATGAAAGTGCTCATGCTGAACATTTTAAGAAAAGACCAGAATCTCATATGGATACATGCACACTGCAGGTATGGTAAATATAAAGTTAAAAGATATTGAGGTTTCATAATAAGTATTACCTGCAACCCCAAAAGTAATATTTTTACTGAAGGGAACAGCTATCAGTTTAAAGCGATGCCCAGGTGGAGCATGCAATTCCTCTTCCAAAGCAAACCCATTTTTCCTGACAGTTGAAAAGAGCAGAACGTATAAGACCATTAGCAAAATATAAACCATGTTCAGAAAAAGAGCTCCAATTGGAAAACAACAAAGTAAATACTGAAGCATCCTTTGTACTAATCAACAACGTAAGGACTCAGACGAAACTTAAACCAGAAAACTCATTCGAAGACTATAATGTAATATGAAACAGGAAAAAGAAAAACTAGTCACAGAGGCAAACATTGACCTTTATAAAAACACTATTCCGATTCTAATAACACTAAAATTACCCCCAAGATCCTAACCACATAGCACCAGATACGGATAGAAATACAACACGCCGACATAGTGACTTTGAAAAAATGCTGGGAACATTCAAAGATTGTTCCATCAATCCATACAACATAGATTGCAGACATCATCCAACACAAAATTGCTAAAATTAAAAAGTCTAAACCGAGAGACCAATGGATATTATCATTGTATCCCACAGTTATTTTTGTATGTAACTTGTATTGTATTTTATCAGCATTTGCATGTCCCCCTAGTGTTTGAAGTATCCTGTTCTAAAAACTAAAAAAAGGTGTTCAGAAGGTTGCGTGAAATGGACACACCACCTTGTTAGAAGTGTTTGTGCTTCTAAGTGTTACACGGTTTTGAGTAGAACTCAATCCCAAAAGCTAGCTATTGAGGTGAGGAGAGCCCTCATGCTTTATATATTACACATTACTTTTTTACTTAGGTAATGTGGGATTTCGCTTCACACTTTTCCTCACGCGTAGCGTGCTCACGCAACAGCGCCTACCGCGTGCAGGTCAGGGACACGCACCCTATCCATCCTTAGTACTCCCGCTCTAATACCATGTTACACGGTTTTAGGTATAACTCAATTCCAAAAACTAACTATAGAGGTAAAGGGGCCCTCACGTTTATATATTACACATTATTTTTCTATTTAAGCAATGTGAAATTTTGCATCGCACTAGGAATACTACCTAACCGATATTGAGTGGACTCCTATAAACTTGTGAAGTACTCGTTGTCATAGACAACATACTTCAGTAAGAGTATGAGATATGTGTCCAATACATTTGGTTAGCCATGCACCTAACAAACAAATAAGAGTAGTTTACAATATACGCATAAGATCTTCATTCTACACATAACATGTCCCATATAGTTTGTAAATCTTGCCTATTGTTTAATAAAACAAAAGAAGTATGTAAGAAATATGAACTCTCTGTCTCGGTGTACTTGGATGTGAGAATAAGATGAATGTGGCAATTAGAGATGTACCAACATTTGATACTCGTACCTGAGTCCAAGTAACATGGGACATCGCCACCAAGATGGATGTAAAAATTGATGTTTCCATTTTTAGTTGTTCAAAAAGCACTATATGATGTAAAAATAAGTCTTATGAAGAGAGTGCACATGAAAAATGATTTCGCTCCATGAAGACAGTAAAAACGTTGCAATTGGACAAATAGTTTAAAAATATGAATCCATAGAATTAGTTGCAACTAGAATTTGATATGTCATATGTATCAGGGGAAGGGGGAAATATTGAATGAGTAAATGAGTGAAAGAGGAAACATATTTTGAATCCATTCAATTTGAATCGGTATTTTCTGCATCACAATTAGCATGAAAAGACATCTACAAAAATGAGTCTTGGACAGTTTATTTGGGAAAATGCATGTAATAAATGAGTAAAAGAGGAAACAATCTCATAAGAATTTTTACCTGATAGTATCCATGTGCATGGAAGCAACTATTTCTTCTTCAGGAGATAAGTCCAATCTTAATGGCCTACACATAAAATGTTAAAAAACAGGAAAAAAAAAACTAATTCTTAATCAAAGAATACCTTGCACAAATGGCAAAACAAAAACGATCTAGTGCAAGGCGAAGATTATTGATAAAAAAATTTACAAATCGTTAATGGTGTCACATAACACTTCATCATTCAGGCTCTTTACACATATACATTTTCTCTTTTACACGCAGTCCTGCCAGACAAATATATTTGCAGTGCTAACTTTCAACTTCATAAACAACTCCTAAAGAAATTCAATAAAAAGGCTTTACATTGTAATTAAATACTAATCACCTAAATAGGACACTACATCCAAGGGAGAAGGATGATTATTTTTCCATTCAGTATAGACTTCAGAAATCTAGAAAACAAGTGAGCTATCCTCCATTATTGTCAATATTCAATCATTTTGTGACATTGTGCCAAAAATGCCTTAGTCAAGATAACAATTTCCTCACCGAAGTAAAGGCTGTTGGTTCAAAATAGTCGACTGCGAAAGACGCTCATAATTGTACTTCTCATCTGCGGCATGCTGAAAGTATAGAAAAATGTCTTCAATTTTAACTGAAGATGCATGCTATTGAAATATGAAGACTTAAACACAGAGATAACCTGTATGGGTACAGCTGGATCCCACACATTTACAAGATGAAGAGGAGGTCCACTTCACACATAGTTTGTCTAAACATGTAGTCTAGAGGCATGTAGAGAAATTACCTGATCCACGATAAACAGGTCTTGATCTAACTTGCCAATAATAAAACCAAGATTGAATTGACCAATTACCTACAAAAAACAGAGGAAAAAAGAACAATTACAACTTATCAGGTGTCAACGGGATGATCCATCTCAACATCTGCTGCTGTCAACCGAATCCCATCAATAACACTTGCAGTTAAGTGAAAGATGCAAATATGTTAAATTAGAATGTATTGGCTGACTCAAATCCACAATTTCTGAGACAAACTTTTCTTGCTAGGAATAAAAGCAGAAGATATAGCTAGCTGCCTGAACCTTTTCACGTGTGGCATGCGCGACTGGAGGAGCATAGCTCTTCTCAAGCTACATAACAAACCTAACCTCACAACCACACATTTCAACTGAACCACAACTACATTTTTTAACCTTTTACCTAGGAGGTCAGAGATTGGTTAATGAATAGTTTAGTGTGGTAAATTAGTGAGGAAGGCCCAAAATAAGCACGTACCGGATCCATTGATGCAACATTATCATCAAGAAGCTTATGTTTGAATGTAACAAAATCCCAACTATACCTTTCCTTTTTTGTGTGTATTTCTCTTAATGAATGTAATGAAAGAAATAATAATCTTCTTTTACACCATTCTTCAGATGGAATGTATATATGCCCATTCAAAATTAGAAAAAAAACTGAATTTCCATAAAAAGGCAGAAACCATGATTATGAAGAATTGAATAATAACACATTCAAGATGGTGGACCGCCATCTTTGCCTTCTATCTGTGCCAAGCAGAATCGTATTTGTGTCATTGTGTGTGCACTAATCTCCCAATGTGCACAAACACATCTAGAGAATTTAAACTCCCTATAGGAGGATTCAATAATGATATCTATCCATTTAATTATGGGGTCAGCCCATTATTATTATAAATTTTAGTTGACTGAAATACAAATTCCGGCGCTTCAGATTAATACAAATTCCGGCACTTCAGATTAAAGGGTGCAGTAGCTTAATCTAAATAGTCCCATTTATTATTGGGTAGAGTATTCCTAAACCCATCCCAAACTTCAAAACACCCCAAATGAGCAGGTTTCCAGGCCGAACTAAGAATTTCCCAGCCTACTGTTTTTGTCCATTGAAACGGGATCGAAAGACATTTTTCCCAAGGTGGCAACCCTTCGACATCATACCTAAAAATGCACACTCGTGCGTGCCCACGAGATATCAGATCACTATTGTCAGGTGTCGCTCATCACTCTCGTCAAGAAAACCCAGGACACATTTGAAATTTTGCCTTGAGCTAATGCTGGAATGAATCTATCTGGACAAATAAATAAAAGCATAAAGCAACCTTCATTCTGCCAAAGTCTTTCTTTTTGAATAGCCTTTCCAACTCATTAGTAGCTGCAGCTAAAGCCCTAGCTTTCCATTCTTCATTTACCGGTTGAGAAAGCTCTAGTGTTGCAGCAGTGAAAGATCTGCAATTGATCAGCAAGAGCTACATCAGTTACAAAGCAGAACATCTCAAAAAGTTTCCTACTTTGAGGGTATGCTTATTGTTTTAAAGACCTTTTAATCTTTGTTCTTCCACATGCATGATTGCTGGACAGCAATCTCGACAGCCTCTGCTGCCTCCTTGTCCTCAAGTCCTTAAAACAAAATTGCAAGGCAGAACCCATCTTTAAACTAGACGAAGGCAGTGGTGTATCTAAAAGTGGACCAGAAGATTGTAATGGAGGAGCTGCATCTGAAAGATCTTCTGACATATTCTTTAAGTTTTTGCCAGATGGAGCAGTTAATACTACATCAGCAAGAGGCAAATCTTTCTTCTGATTCTTAAAGACCTGAAAATGAAATTGTTTGACTCAGAAGCAACAAGATAAGGGAACTACTATAAGCAGCACTCGGGTTACGAAGATACATCTGTAGTTACCAACACATTATTCTATCAGATAACTTTTCCATATAGTTATAATTGATTCCATCAAAAGCTGGTCTAATATGTTTGGGATTAGCTTTTTTTAATGCTTTATTATATGGCTTTTTTTCGTCTTTAGTGAAATTTTACGTTAGCTCAAACGAAGATACTTTTTAGATTCCTCTTGTTACAAGAAACCAGAAAACTAAAAAAAATTGAACAAAAAAAAGTTCATATAAGACGGAAAAAAGTCTTGAAAAGCCACTTTAAGGCGTTTTTAAGGCTGTTTTTGTCTTTAGTTAACTTTTTTCAACGCTATCCAAAACGGCTATTCTTTTAGATTCGTTTTTAACATTATGAATCGAAAAAATAAAAAATCTGACCAAAATAATAAAAAGTTCAGAAAAGACGGAAAAAAGCTACAAAAAAAATCCACAGAAAAAGCTATTCCAAACAGAGCCTTAAGTGTCTAAAGAAAATCTTTTATTTCTCTTTTCCAGTGCTTAATTAGGAAGTGCACATGTAACATGTTAACAAGGAAAGTACATAGGCTTGCATACCTCTTCAGATTCTCCATTATTTATGTTGCCTCCAGAACAGACTGGAACATCTGTTGCACTAAAGACATCATTTGCCCCAAAACAACTAGAAGGCCCAGGCTCAGGCTCATTATTGCAAACTTCAGCAGAATCATCAAGTTTGTTACAGTTGACCGGAGATACAAAAACTGCAGGTTGGATTGTGGTTTTGTTCTTCATCGATTGGCAGAGAATAGGTCCATTTCTCAGGAGAGGCACCTCGGACAATGTTGTACTACTGTGTTCATGCTTTCTCTTATTCATTGTTACAAATCTGGTAAGAGATGACTGCACCATATTTAGGTGACTAGGTGAACTTATAGTTTCAACAGTACCTTCCCCTATTGATCTTGAATAGAATGGAGCCTGCTGACCAGTTGTAGCCGTATTGAGATGATCTGTAAGTTGCTCGCTCTGATGCCCAGAAATGCCACCAGCCCTCTTATTGTCATGGGATCTTAAAGTGGATTCGTCTCCTATTGAACTTCCATCATTGTTGGTCACCAATGCAACAGGAGGGTCCCTAATGCCTTCTTTTTCTCCTGTAAGAAATATGTCACAATCTCCACATTCTCCATTAACATATGACTTGTCCTGAGGATCACTTTCAACAGGAGACAACTGCTTCAACAACAGTGATCTCTTCTGAACAGAATACAAGGACATATTTTCTTCCTTACTGGGCTCCTCAATTCTATTAACAGAATAACTTACATGACTTGGTGAGTAGATACTTCCTAATGCTTCCCTTAAGGAATGTAAAATGGAGACTTCATCAGAAAAGAATACTTTTCTTTTATCAGGTGTTACATTGACATCACAAGCCATGGTTGGAACCATAAAATTCATGATTGCAATTGGATATTGCCGGGAGTTTGCACCTTTATATAACTCATTCACAAGCTTGCTGACTTTAGGCATATCCACTGGTCGACCATTTACAAAAAAGAACTGCCTATCTCCCAAATTGCGTCCGCTTCCATATCCAGATTTGGAAAGGTAACCATCAACCTTGCAACTGTCTGATATACAAATATTCACAGGTTCTAAGCAGGAAAAGGTATTCATGTCAAACACTGTTATGATGTTATCTTTAAGGGAACCACTTCCTTGAGTTTTGAGTACTACAGACTTCACATTTTTCCCAGTAGTATTGGTGCAAACTAAGCGAACTCCTTTTGCAATAAGAGCATAGGCCTGAAAATCAAGAAATAACTTGGGATCAGATGAGGCAAGTTCACATTACTCCAGAATATAGTGGTTACAGGGATACTGAGATACGTGATCAATGGAAAATCATATTTGTGCCAATTCATATCTCCATTGCCGAAGTAAAACATACACATAAATAGAAGAATAGCCCTTACCAGTTCAACAATCACTCAAGCAAATCAATTTAACTGAACCAAGTAATACATGAAAGTTCAACATCAAAATAATGGATAATACACAAGACTATCTGACCAAAGATTCTCCAACCAGATGTCCTGAATTATTTGATCAAGTAGCATGACATGGAGGCAAAGGCTGAGCTTGGTTTGGTTTGGTTTGGTTTGGTTAGCATGACATGGAGGCAAAGCAAGCAGCTTTATCATTTTTGCTAGATGAGGAGTCACCAACATGAACATGACTCTTTATGAAGATACTCATGAAAAAAAAAAAAGGATTCTTTATGAAGATAACCATAGTGAGATATCATATTACTTTAATAATAGAGGGTTCTCACACAAAAAAGTGAAGTCATACAACAAATATTGGAACAAAGCCAATCATCCCATAGAAACCATTAAGTAGTAGTAATAAAATTCATTGATAATTGTTGACAAGATTCTGACAATAAATCCCACTATAGCACCTCCCAATTATCTATATCCTCTTCTTCTTGCCCTATTTGGGAAGATTCATTCCGTGTTTGGACAAAGAAATTAACTTAAATAAATTTGTACCACCCCAAGTCAGCGAAGTTGAGTCCATTCAAGACATTCTTCTTTTTATCTACACATGAAAGAAGACCCAAACACCAAGAGCTCATTCAAACACTTATATCAAACCTCCCTCATTCCCCTCCCATCAATCTATTGCCACCACAACAATAGTCAATACAACCCTCCCTCTAACTACAACCCTTGGCCTACCGCCTCCACCACCAAATCTCTTGTTACCATAATAATATAAAACTATGAAGCTACTTCTGTCACCTTCACTGAGAGACTATATCTATCAGCAGACCCACTGCTGCCACAATGATACCACCTTGCAACAGCAACACTGCCACCTCCTTTGGCACTACCATCACTGCACTGCCTTCACCAACTCTGTCGTGGTGACAACCACACATGCACTACTATTTTGCACCACCACTCTGCCAAAATGGCATCGGGCTTTATTCTATGATGTGATGAACTACTATTACATCTAAACAAAGATAGTCAGCTCCCCTAGCACCCAATCCAGTGACATACTTCTCCCAAAAGATAGTGCCTCTTAGTGTAAGCAATATCTTTACCTTTTACATTCACATCATTACCGCATAGATATATCTTGTTCAATAAAGGCATTTCAAGAAGTAATGCAATAGGACATAAATTTTTTCCTCATAATTATTGTTATAGAAGCCTGGAAGACTTCCATTTATTTGTATCTGGTTGAGTGACAATGTTGCTAATTTCAGAATTTAAATTATCCCCGTGTTCATGAACTCACAAGCTTACTCACTGGGATTAACTCATCCTTTTTTTAGGCTGGTTCTCATAGAAAACAAAACAAGATAGGGTTCTTTTACCCTACTAATGGATACATTGTCAAAAATAATGAGGCAAAATGGACCAGAATGACAGGAAAGTTTTACTCACATTCAATAATGAAATAAGTTTTCCATATTCTTTGCGAATATTCCTCCGAAATTCTTTGCTCCGCACTGGCAAATTGCAGAACAACTTCCTAACAGTGACAGTAGTACCAATTTGGCGTGCTGTTTTCCTTTCAGCTGTTAAGAGACCTGAATGGTCAAAAGTCAAGTGCGTTGCAACGGATTCATTTTTTGTTCTTGTTTCGACTGTCAAATCCCCTAAAGCGCACAGTGAACTTAGTGCCTCCCCTCTGAAACCAAAAGTGGCCAGCGATTGAAGATCGGGAAAATCAGCTAATTTAGAAGTGTGGTGCTTGAGTGCAAGAACCTGCATAAAGTAATGCCAGAGACAGTGAATGCCCAAAAAATATCTCACGGCAAAGAGAAAGTAATGGGCACAAATTTTGATGGAATCAACCAGTCTGCAGCAAAATAAGAAAAAGTACTAGTACACATATTTCAATAGCACATCCGATGAAAAATTAGTAATTTTTACCGTTGAGAACATGTGGTTTGTGATTAGTTATGTATTTAAATCTGTGCAGGTATTCGAACAGGCAAAATAAATAACAAAAAAAAAAAAAAACGCTCAAAACAAAAAGACAAATCAATAAGATTGCATTGCCCATGGATCACATTTGCACTGAGGTAAGTTTAGTTTGTTTTCTTCGACATATTGTGAATGCTGGACAATAGTACGCATCGTTAAATCAATAAGATTGCATTGGTCATGGATCACATTTGCACTGAGGTAAGTTTAGTTTGTTTTCTTCGATATTGTGAATGCTAGACAATACATCGCATCGTTCTTCGAAATCTTCCGAGACCGTAAACGAATTGGAGATGATTCAAATTCGAAAATACCTTGATATTATTAGGTTTTAGGTGAAATACCACGAATGCTAGACAATAGAACGCATCGTTCTTTGAAATCTTACGAGACCGTAAATGAATTGGAGACGATTCCAATGCGACAATACCTTGAAATTATTAGGTGAAATGCCACAACCATTATCGATGACCTGGAACCATTCTTCGCCGTACTCCTTCAAGGCGATCTCGATGCTGGTGGCACCAGCGTCCAAACTGTTCTCTACCAACTCCTTCACGGCGGAGGAGAGGTCGAGAATCACTTGTCCCGCACAAATTCTGTGAACTACGCCCTTGTTTATGGGCCTAATGGTTGGGGACTCAACTGGTGTAGCCACTCCGCCTTCCATTGAAGCCCCCAATCTAACGAGACTCACAGCATCATCAAGAAATTCCAACTCTTATGATCAAGAATTAAGATTGCGAGTAATTTTATGCCGCTCAGCAGACAGTTATGGTTCGACTGGAACTACAATTGAAAGGGATTCCAAACCTGAATCAAACGATGTATAAAGAGATTGAATAGAGAGAGAAACCCTAGTCCACAATCTTCTCTTTGGCCTTTGCCGCCAAAAAATGCATGAAACTGATGATAGTTGATTGATGTAGAGTTTATATTTAAATATAAAAACTAATAGGCATCCTCATAAGGTGTCGTGGTGTAGTTGGTTATCACGTCAGTCTAACACACTGAAGGTCTCCGGTTCAAGTCCGGGCGACGCCATTTTTCTATGGAAGCCCTTTTTCTCGTCTAATTAACTAACTTCTCCGCAGGCGTTTTCTTCTCCGCCCTTTCCACCATCACTCTACCCTCGGGGTAATTGGGAAAAAAATTATTAACTCGTGTCTATATTATATATATATATATATCTTTTTATTTTATTAATTAAATACTAAAAATAATTTAATCTGGATCAATTAACACTTCTAATATTAAATACCATAAAATAAATAAAAATTAGGGTAGTCCGTTTGTTTATTAAGAGATAAATAAATAGATAAAAAAAATTTAAAACTTTTTTCGTGAATTTAATGGTTAAAATTTGAATCAATTTTCAAAATCACAACTTTAACATTTTACTATTTTACCATTCAAATATTTTTATTGGTGTTAAAATCATTTAATGGATGAAGCAATTCGTTGGTTTGCATCAATTGTCCCTTAAAACTTTAGGAATTAAAATTATATTATATACATGTACAATTCATTTAATTACCCCAAAAAAATATGAAAGCTCATAATTGGGTAATCTTCCATTGCTTTTTTAAAGTTCTTAGAGATGCATATTTAGCCTATGTTTGCATTAATATTTTTTTTAAAGGATTTTTGGTTTTTTAATTTTTTTTGTAAAAAAATAAATTTAAATATATATATATATATAAAGTCATCTGAGACCAAATAAGTAAACTTTTTTAAAGACTTTTAAACAAAAAAAATTCTCAAAAAAATTAATCCAAACATAAGCTTATAAAACACACTATGTAAGAAAAAATATATGAACAAGTATGTTGCATATTTAGTCGTTATTTTTGTTTCCAATAAACATTTCTTCAATTGTTCCCAATTTTCTTTTGTCTATAATTTTATATCTTATTTTATTTTATTTGGGCAATTCAACTATGGTTGGTTCATCTTTTCTTAGTAAACGTAAATATTAGAAGATGAACACTTGTAAAGCATTGAGTTGTATATTAGAACTGTAAAAATCTATCGGTACCTTCACGAAAAGAAAAACTGCAACTTTTAAACAATGTCTTATACACCTCTCATTTTCTTTCAAACCAAATATATCCTTACCTTTATTAAAATTTATAAATTTACTTCAGTAGATGCAATTTATTTATTTTGAATAATATCTCATGTTCTTTGTCTTTATTTAGCTACTGATTTGTTTACTAAAAAATATTTTTTTTCATCGAGATCGACATCGACATCGATATCATCAGGTTAAACGCGATGGAGTTAAAATTCAATATCTGACTTTAAGACTTCATTGAAATTTAAATAGCCGAACAAATCAAGAGACTTTGACAAGAAAATAAAGATCGAAGACTAATAAAATTTATTTTATTAATCTTTGTAAAATAAAAATAAAGATTACAAGAAAGAAATATCAACACTTGCCTACAGTTGCTCGATAAATGTTGTGTTGGAATCTGTGAATTTCATTGGCCATTGAAATTCAGATTTCAATAGCTGGATCAATTACAATTGAATTTGCCATTCAATTGCAATTGAAGCCTGAAAATCAACAGTCATGAGTGGCTATTGATTTTCAGGAAAAAAATCCTCAATAATGAAAGGGCTTGTTATATTATTTACTCAGAGAAGAGGAAGAGACAGAGTCTCAGAAGAGGAAGAGGAAGAGACAGAGAAGAGGAAGAGACAGAGCGATGAGCTATGAGGGTTAGCCTGGAATTCAATAGCCATAAGTGGCAATTGAATTCTCGGTGGCAATTGAATTCTCTCTAACCCCTCTCATTCTTATGAGAGGCTATATAAGGGTGGTCGTCTCCATCTGAGAAAAAAATATAGAGAACATGATTGAGTTATACGAAAGAGATATACAGAACGAGATTGAGATACAATTCTCAGGTTACGGAGCAAGCTGCAAGAGAGAGAAAGAC
>JAOTRH010000006.1:1674283-1691783 GCA_034768845.1 Heliamphora exappendiculata
AGAACCATCAGGATTGAGCTTGACTGTAAAGACCCATTTGCAGCCAATAGCCTGTTTACCTTCCGAAAGAGAAACAAGGGATCAAGTCGAGGTGAACTCAAGAGCCTGCATCTCCTCCAACGTAGCACCCCGCCAGCTAGGGTCAACTAAGGCCTTGGTAACAGTACGAGGAACAACGGCCTGATCCAGGGTGGCAATACAAGCCTGTAAGGAGGCGAAAAGACCCTTGTAGGAGGTGGTATAGAAAGAATGATCCCTGCAAATCCGAAGATTTTCGGGTAGCAATAGGAGCAATATCGTCAGGAGGAAGAGCACTTACCATGGGAAGAGGATTAGCAGACGAGAAGACTGGCTCAGCAGAGGAGAGGTCCAATGAACCTGAAGAAGTGGATGGAGAAGACAAAGAGGACCCCGCAGTAGGAGAAGCACCTGCAGAAGAAGACAAGGGCAAGCAAGACACTAAAAAATCAAGACTTCGAATATCAAAACTCCCAACCCCCGACACAACCAAATCCGACGCAGAAAGAAAGGAATAGACTCCACAAAGACAATATCCCGGGAGACAAGAAGCTTGTGTAGAGATGGACAAAAACAGCGGTACCACCTCTGAACATTCGAATAACTAAGAAAAATACATTTGACAGCCCGAGCATCTAACTTCGTCCGCTGGGAATGAGTGTCACGAACATAACAAAGGCACCAAAAAATTCTCAAGGTAAAAGAGAAAAGGCTCTGCCCAGGAGAAAGGACGGCCATCGAGATTTATCCGCCAAGTACCTGAGATGGGAGGCGGATAATTAAGTAACAAGCAGTTAATACGGCATGCCCCCAGAATTTCTTGCGCTCAGCGACACCATTCTACTGTGGGGTAGCTGGGCAAGAAATTTGATGAATAATGTCATGTGTGGATAGGAAAGTCTTCAGCTTGGTTGAAAGATACTCGCCACCATTATCACTGCGCAAACATTTAACTTAAGCCTTGAACTGGGTTTGCACTTCCATATAAAAAAAGGAGAAATTAGATGTTACTTCAGATTTATGCCGCATAAGATATAAAAAAATCACACGAGAATAATCATCCACAAATATAACGTAATAACAAAATCCAGAAACAGACTCGATTGGACAAGGCCCCTCAAACATCTGAATGAACTAAAGAAAAATGAGCAGAAGCTCGTATATTGATCCGAGGTAATAAAGACACACGTAGGTGCTTTGCTAACTGACACGACTCACACTCAATATTAGAAAAAGAACGAAAACGAGGATAAAGACTATGCAAACTAGATATAGAGGGATACCCCAAACGAGAATGAGCTTCAAAATTAGGAGAAGAAACTGCGGGGCAGGCCGTAGCAACAACCTCCTCCACCACCAAGTATAGCCCACCAGGCACTCGACCTCTACTGATAATCTTCCTCGTCGTAAGATCCTGAAAAACACAGCCATCGGGATAAAAAGTCACACAACAGTTGAGATGATTAGTAAGCTGGCTGACTGATAACAAGTTAAATGGAATTCAAGGAGTAGACATTAAGTAGGGTTAAGGACGGCGTGGGCATGGCAACTCCACGCCCCTTAACCGGTAAAGAATATCTATTGGCCACAAGAACACCACGATGTCTAGGAGTCACCTAATAGTCAGATAAGATACCTGCAGAACCAGCCATACGGTAAGAGGCACCTGAATCAATCACCCAAGCAAACGGAATAGTCGCCAAACAGGCACTAGAATTACTTGCAAAGGTAGCAGCCATAGGAACGGAAGGACTAGCAACCTGAGACTGAATATACTGCTCATATTCTGCTGAGGTCATCTCAACGAGTTGCTTTTGAGAAGAAGAGGATGAGTCTGCCTGAAAGTAATCAACAGTAGCATTGGCTACGGGGGACGGTCTTCCATGTAATTTATAACATTGACTGCAAATATGTCCCTAAATTCCATAGTAGTGGCAATAACGAGTCTCACGAGCACCCCCTTCGCGCCCCCCACCAATTCGACTTTCATCACGGCCCCTACCACGGCCACGGCCCCGAGTTCCATTGCCACCACGAGAAGCAACTAGTGCAGACGGGTCACTAGAATCAGGTAGATCTGGTGTCGTCACGACGCATTGAACGACTCACCTGACAGAAAGTCTCAAATAAGGTAGGAAAATCTGTCTCAGCAAGAATTTGTGAAAGAGCCGTGTCATATTCAAGATCCAAACTGGCCAAGAAACACACGACTAAAATCTGTATCCGTTGTTCTTAAAATTTACTAAGAGAATTGGTGAATGAAAGAAGTCTATCGAACTCGTCAGCAAGCACTTTAAAGCTCATAAAGTGCTCCTAAATGAGACGATCAGCCTGTTGCGAGCGGAAGAATCCTCGCATCACATCATACAAGCGCGATAAGTCATTTGTGGAGAAATAGATATCCACCAAAGCCCCCCCAGATTTCTTTCACTGTATCTGCACTGGCAATCAAAAGCTTAACACTGCGGTCCATATAGTTCATAAGCTGACTGAAGAGACGAGCATCGTCTCATACCTAGGTACGATAAATAGAAGAACTAGGAGCAGGAGGATCATCAAATAAGTGGAATCCAATTTCATGCATTGCAAAGATTTCAACACATTCTTCTGCCACAATGGATAAGCAGAAGCACCGTCAAGCCGAGTAGAGGAAGAAAACACCTCAGTTCTCATTGGTCGCCCAGTATCCGTCAGAGATTCAGCAGTCCCAGAAGTCTGAGTAGCAGACCTATCACCCTCTGATGACATTCCTGTTAAATTACCAAATAACCCACAAGCAGACAACCCCTCACTGCATCAACAAAACTCGGACAACATAGAACTTGTTGTTTGATGGAAAGCAAGACATTGCACGGATGAATAAAGTGACGCAGTGAGGGAGGAGAAACAAAACAGAATTGCTGACACCTGCACGACTGTTTCGGCGACTGGCGACTTTTTCAACGCCTTTTCCGGCGACTAAACTAGGGTTCCGATGACTGTTTAAATGGCCGGCGACCGTGTTTGTGGCACGATCGAGGGGTTTCGGCGACTATTTGGTGGGTTTCAGTGGGTTGCAGCGACTGGGTGGTGGCGCCGACTGGTTTAGGACTAGTTTGTGAGTTGTCGGCGCTCGTGGAGGAGGCTGAGGGAGATTTCAACGCTGGTAGTGGTGGTGTTAGGGGGTTTCGGCGACTGTGGAAGAGGTTTGGGTGGATGTCAGTGGGTTGCAGTGACTGGGGTGGTGGTGCCGACTGGTCTAGAACTGGTTTGGGAGTTGTCGGCGCTTGTGGAGGAGGCTGAGGGAGATTTCGACGCTGGTAGTGGTGGTTGTAGGGGGTTTCGGCAACTATGGAAGGGGTTAGGGTGGATGTCGGCACTGGTGGTGGTGATGTTGGTGGGTTTCGGCGCTGGTGAGGAGGACTGAAGGGCTGTTGGCATTGTTGGAGGGCTGAAGGGAAGTCGGCGGCTGGGTGGCTGGGTACTAGGGTGGCTATCGGCACTGTTGAAGGCTGAATGAAGATCGGCGGAATGGTTGGAAGCTATCGGCACTATTGGAAGCCAGGGTTAGGATTAGGGTTAGGGTTAGGGTTTCATGGTGGCTCTGATACCATGTTATTAGACAGAGAATAATGAAAAGCCGTACCCAAAAAGAAAGGCGAAACTCTTATTTATAATAAAACTAGACAACTCCATTATATCTATACACCCACACACACTGGATAATAAATATATAATAATAATACTAATACGATATATATCTAACACCAAATAATAATCATAATAAAACTAGCAATTATTACTTTCCTCTCCTTTCCCTTTTCTTTTCTCAAGTTCCAAACAAAGACTTAGTATAACAAAAAATCAATTCACAATGGCATTTCAAACATTTCATACTCTATGCCAACCACCCCCCTCCTGCTCAACATCATCAGAACCACTATCTTATCTTTCTATGCGGACAGAGTTGGCAATCTTTAAGAAGCTAAATGGCGGGCAAATGCAATTCAACCTTGGGGCAGTAGTAAAGGGCAGCCTAAGATAAAATGTTTATGGTGGCTGAGAAGGAAGTTGGCAAAGACATGTGAGGGCCTGGGTTTGCATGATTAATCAATCATGAATGAGGAATTTTTGGCTAAAATTGGGTGGAAACCAAAACCCAATTGGCTGGAATTCTTAGAGGTAAGTATTTGAAGAGGCCAGATCTTTAGGTATAAAACCCCTCCTCAAGCTTCTCGACGTGGAAGGGCATTTGTAAAGGTATAAGCAGTTTTGGGGGCAAAGTTACCGTGGAGAGTAAGTTGTAAAGGGATAAGCAGTTTTGGGAGCAAGGTTAGTTACCATGGAGAGTAAGGGAAGGACCCACGTGTAAATTTGGAAACTCTTGTCATCCAACTGGTGATGCGGAACCCAAAGGATCATTTATAATATTATTTTAATTATTTAACTTTTAATTTAATGTTTAATTATCCTTTAATTAGAATTTATTTTGTTTACTTTAGTTTAAGAATTAAGATTCTAATTTATCTTTTAAAGTTTTTTTATTTTTATTTCTCTTTTATTTAGGATTCTAGTTTCTTTTTAAATTAGGATTTTAAGCAGATAATAAGAGGCTCACTTAATGTATTATTCAGAGTTGATCATTAAAAAGTTGAGTTCCTGTGGCATTGTGTTAGGATTTCGTTTTGACCCTTTTTTATAACATTTTCACCATGTTCATCTCCTCCATGTGCTACGGTGTTAGAGCTTAGGCTCTAAATCTGATCTCCCTCTCTTTTTTACTTTTTTTCATTTGCTACTTTCTCTTGAAGCCACTGCGACCACCAGATCCACCATTAACAACGACGAAACTCCGCACAACTAACGAACAACGCTTCCACCATTGGTTATCGTGGAACCACCTAACACCACTGCCATTCCTTGCAACCAGTTTTGAGATCGATACCATTCCTTGCAACCACCAATTGCCGACAACCTCGCCAACCACCAAACACGATTGCCATTCCTCGTGCGAGCCTCCTCATCGACCACTCCCTCCTCATCGGACCTCCCCCTTCCCTCCCTCTTCATCGAAAAACCCTCCCTCCTTGTCGAAACCCTAGTACACCCTCTCCTACCTTGCCAAAAGGCCCAAAACCCTAGCCCCCTTCCCTCACCAAAACCTTAGCGAATTAAGAACCCCCTCCCCTTCTCTCCCCCGCTCCCTCACGCCAACTCCATGTCTCTCTATGTTGCTACTCCTCGCCATCTTTGCGAGTTGTCGCAAGTAAACCCTAGCCGCCTTTTCCATCTATTGCGTTACTAACAAGCAAGAAGAAGGAACTAACCTAACCCATTTGACCCAACCCAATATTTTACCCAATCCAAATCCATAACTCTACGAAAACTTTGACCCAACCCACACTTGTTTTTCTTATATAGAAACTCTTAGCCCATTATCTTGCAACCTGGCCCAAATCCTATAGCCTAAAAATAACAACCAAAACAAACGCCCAACTTCACTCCTTTTGGTAAATCCACTTGATGCCTTTTTGTAAAAATTACAGCCCATTTTAGCCCATATTTTTTCCCTATGTCTTACACCCAATAACCAGCCAGCCCACACAATTTTTCCCTAGCTCTTAAACCAAATAACCAGCCAGCCCAATAAATAAATAAATAACTCTAACCAAATGATGGACGACATCGCCTACACTCAAACTACATTAGAGAAATTGAACACCGTCTTTTTTAAAGATAAGGAAGAGAAAGATGCTACTACTAGTTGAATTTTAGGTGTTCGTCCACCACAAATTTTTATGCACCGATGCATGGTAGAAGATCCACAAATTGACTGAGGTAGACCATGGTTCTAAAGTAGAAATTGCAATTTTTTAATAAGGACCAAGATAAATTTGATTCTACTTCCCAGCAATTGAAGAACAAGGCATTTCCATGCAGAACAAAGTGTCATCAAATGAGAAGTCTCTTGAGCATAAAGATACGTTCAACTTCTCCGTCACACTGATGGCCCTTCAACAAAAGATTACGACATGCCATAATTGATTGATTTTTTTGGGATTGAAGATTTTCTTTGGATCACCAATCAAGTTTTATGAACCGCGTCAACTGTCTCAAGATCAAGATCAGATATAATGCAGCGAAAGTGCCACAGCTCATCTATTCAAAATATTTGATTATCAGGCAAGGCAGAGTACAGTATTTTAATACGAACTTGAAGGCAACTTATTTTTCTCAGTAAAGGAGAATGATGCAGAACCTAAAGGAACATGATGCAGAACCTAAAGGAACATTTATCATTTTATCTTAATTATTCAATATTTAATTTTACTTTTAAATTATCTTTTAACTAGCAATTAACCACAATTTTATCTTAATTATTCAATATTTAATTTTACTTTTAAATTATCTTTTAACTAGCAATTAACCGTGCCATGCATGAGATAAAATTTATAAATAACAAATATGTTATTTTGGTATTTTATAGCATTTAAATAATTTTAAAATTATTTTAAAAGGCATTCTAATTTAATTAAATTCAATTTGTAAAGTATTTTTAACAAAAATAATTATTTTAATAAAATATATAAGGCAATTATAAAACGACTAAAAAATACAACTAAACATATTGTTTAGCTTTGCTACCCTAATTAAAAAAAATACCATATATAAATCTTTTACCCCTTAAAAAAATATTAATTATTTTCAATAATATTAAAATTCTTAATTAAGTTTTAAAGGCTTTAAAATATTACTACACATGTGAAAACTTAATTATATCATAATTTTATATTCAATTACTAATATGATAATAGAACCACCCTAATATTAAGAAAATACCAAACAAAATAGTGAAAAGAGTATCATATGAAATTTATTTTAAAATTTTCGTAAATATAGCCAATAAATATCTTGTAAAGAGTTATCTCTGAGAATGCACGAAATTGTTTTAATTTTTTATTTAGTAAATTGGGAAAAATTAGACAAAATTGTTCACCGTAGTTCTTTAATTTTAATTGAAAATTGTTTTTATTTTTTATTTAGTAATTTGGGAAAATTTAGACAAAGTCTTGGATGTTAAAAACGTTACTTCAAATTAATATACTTTTTAAAGAGCTACCAAAAGTTCAAATTGATTCTTTTGTTTAAAAAGAGTAGTGACGAAAGGATAATATACTAAATTCCTTTTTTTTTGGGTATGTAATAAGGAATTCCTTTAAGGTTGATACAAATTTCTTGTTACATTTCATGAATCATGGAACTTTTAACTTTTAAAAAAAATCTTTATGCGTAGCACAAAATAGAAAATTTGTTTATTTTAGAACTCAATGTTTACATAGATATCCAATAGGAGTTTTGTAATTAATTTAATAAATTTAAAATTCTAAAAAATTAGGATTTAGATTGTGGAACACTCAGTAGACTTTAGACAAAAATTTCCTTTTTGTTAAAATATATATAGATCTTTGCTATGCATGAAATTTTTTTTAAAATATAATTTATAGTTTAAACTATATGTAATTTAGTTTTAAATTTTTTATATATTTATAGATATTAAAAACATAAATACCTTTTATTTTTAATATATCTTTCTAAATTTAAGTTAATAAAAATTCAAAAGATATATAAGCCTGAAAATTATAATGAATTATGTCATTCATAACTAGGAACAATACTAAAAGATAAGTATTTAGCACGTTAAATTGAAAACTTCTAAATAGAATTATTTTCAAATTTAGTTTTTAACATAAATATGGCACTTAAAATAAAAAAATTTAAATCACGTTTCATAAAATATAATCGAAAATTAATAATAATGAAATCTTTGACTTAAATGAATTGTATATATAAAATATTTAAATTATACCATAATTTAAAAGCATTTTAAATACTATATTATAATTAATTTTCTTTACATGTGATGCCTAGATTTAATGAGCAAAATAAAAAAATAATACACTCTTTAGAATAATTTTTTTTAAAGGAAGTGTTCTCTTGTTTAGTTATATCCAATAATAGAACAAAGAGTTTCACCTCACAACATAACACATAATTTGTATTAACTAATAGATTTATTTGAAATATTTTCAAACCTAAAAATTAATTAGCTAATCAAATATTTTTAAGTATTTTTTTATTCAAAATGTTAAAAAATCTGGATTGAGGTATTGGAACTTTCACATTCATTCTCATGAAAACTCCCACATAATGGGGTAACAGAAAAATTTGTAAAAAATAAAATAAATTAATTGTGCCACATTTTCTCATATTCTACACTTTTCAAAGAAGTATACACATAATAAAATGTATATTGCATAGTTAATCTTGATGTGAGGTCATAGCAATTATACAAGAAATAATTTTACTCAAATAAAATAGCAGATGATTAGTACTCATAAAAGGGTGAATACATAACAATATAAAATAAATAGGAAAGACAAATACATATGTAAAGCAATTTATTCATAATTCTAGGGAGAATGACATCCTAAAAATCAACTAGTTTGTTAAAGTAAGAAAGTTTGTATAATGTTGGAGAGAGAATAAGAAGTTCCCTTAAATCAAGGGATATGTATTAACTAATAAATTTGTTTGAAATGTTTTCAAATCTAAAAGTTAAATAAATTAACCAATCAAATATTTTGAAAATATATTTTAATTCTAAATTCTAAAAAATTTGGATTGAAATTTTAGAGCTTCCACATTCATTCTCTTGAAAACCCCCCTTCGTTTACTACATATATATATACATATATATATATATTAGGATTTATTTTGTTTCTTTTAGTTTAAGACTCTAGCTTATATTTTAATTAAAGTTTTTATTTTTATTTCCTTTTCGTTTCAAATACTAATTTCCTTTTAGATAGTTATAAGCCTATAAATAAAAAGCTCACTTGAAGGAAAGTTGAGTTTAAGGTTGTGACCTTGTGTTAGGGTTTCGATCCTTTTACTACATAATATATATATAGTAAACCCCCCTTCGTTTACTACATATATATATATATATATATATATATATATACACACATTAGGATTTATTTTGATTCTTTTAGTTTAAGACTCTAGCTTATATTTTAATTAAAATTTTTATTTTTATTTCCTTTTCGTTTCAAATACTAATTTCCTTTTAGATAGTTATAAGCTTATAAATAAAAGGCTCACTTGAAGGAAAATTAAGTTTAAAATTGTGACCTTGTGTTAGAGTTTCGATCCTTTTGCACTATCTTTTCACCCTCATCCCCTCCACTTGCTGCATCATTTGGCCTCGGCTCCCATACCTCAATTAGAGTTACTATGGGACCAACGAGGGAACTTGAATATGGCATAGTTTACAGCAGTATCCCTCCCTCTGCAATGTGGAAATTTGATGTAGTGGTAACAATCCTAATCAACTAAAATGGAGTCACTACTGTTCACCACATCCTCAGTTTTGGGCAATCAGCAAGGACTTTCCTTGGCATGTGATTTGGGGTTTCAAGCCTGGGTACTACTAAAAGAAAAGGTTTAAATCCATCGTCGCACTCGGTTTTCTAAGTTCAAAGCAACGAAGGCTAAGTTCATATAGTAAGGTTTCAATATCTACAACTGAAAAAAGATTCTCTACAGACTATCAAGTATAGAGTTTGACCCTCACCAAAATGATTCTACTGATCCAGCACTTAACGCAGGATTGGTTGGGCTTTTGATTTTGCCCGTATTTTGAGATAAGGCAATAGGTGTCTTAACAGGCTGGCTAAATGTTCGCCACAAAATATACCCGCCCACCAGCTAGACAGACCTTTGAGACATCTCACATATTACAACTCTTTAGTTGATTTTCAAGCAAAATCCTCCATGGCAGGAACAAATACAAACTTTACATATATAGGTATATATACTAGTCATTACCCATGCCTAAAGGCACTTTTCAACATAAAGAACAAAAAAGTTAAAAACTATTAACAAAAATAAGAGATTAAGAATTTTCAGTAGACTCACCCACAATTTTCTACTAGTATTGAGTGTGTCCATTACTACTATATTTTTCATTTAAATAAAAATAATAACGAGTATCCATTGGTAAACGTTGATATGGTATTCTAAATAAATAAAAAAGGAAAAGAAAAAAAATAACATGAACATTCACAATAGGCTTTTGTTCAAAAATATATATATATATTACACCACAAATCATTATTCTTCATCGGTCATTTTAGAAGTAACAATATTTTTTTCCCTATCTTTATGCATTTCTTAACTTGTTTTTTCTTTTTTCGATGGGTGTTTTCCGATTTTATGTTTAGCCCATAAAGAAATTAGGGGAAAATAAATTGAACAAAAAATGAGAGAGGGGGGGGGGGGAGATTTTAGCAAATAGCCATGTAAAAACATTTTTTCCATGTAGGACATTTTTGAAAAAATTGATCTGTGTTATTGTATAGATATATCCAAACAGCTGTTAACCAGGCACAGAATGAAATGACTATGAAAAGAGAATATTCCCAAATTTAGGAAAAATAAAGTATCCGTCAAAGCAAATGATTACTCACTGAGCGAATGCTAATGATGTTAGACTGCGCTTTTAAAGTCTCAATATCACGATCCAACTGTAGTTTCCAGTCTGAAAGCAGATCTTCTTCCTGCCACAGTTCCAAAAATTATTAAAGCTTTCGTCATACATTTATAGAAGACTTTGCTAAACAATACAATGGATTTAAGCTAAATACCTGAGGCATCTGAATGGTCACTTTGTTTGGGAAAAGACGGGTGAGTTGCTTCATTGATTTAGGTGCTTCTTTGCTTCGATCATGCAATCTACCAAAGTTATCCTGAATGGCAACATAGTTACATAACTTTGATGGTTCTGTAAAGAAGTGATATCTTTCATTATAAAAAAGAAAGAGTTTGGATGTATCCACTTTATGTTAAAGATAGAGTGGTGAGCTTTACAACTTACTGTCAATCAGATAATAAAATTTCACAATTGATCCTCAACCAGAACAACTACAGAATTAATCCAATAATAGTAATACAGAAACAAGCATTATAAAAGTTTGAACTTAATATAAGTACGTTAAAAAGTATTAATAGGTTTGTAATGAGAAAATACACTTGTCATGTTTCATTCAAAAGTAGAAAAATAGAGAATAATCCATAAATAATAGTACTAGTTTTCTCACCAGTGCCATGCACAAGCTCAGTTTGATTTCTTAATAAAAAATTCGTAAAACATTGTGAATGATTTGGTGAAACCGTTCACCAAAACAAAAAAGGAGGGATCAAGGGAGCTACCCTTTGTCCTCCATTACAACAATAATATATAATGACAAGAAAATAAATGCAACTGGAAAATGAAAAGATGGTGAAAAGACGAGGAAGAGGTAGTAGATAAGAATGCGAGGTGCAACGTATGCATTGATGAGGGAGATGAAACACGAAAAGGGTGGTGGAGAAATGGGTCATGGAGGCATGCACGTGGCATTCTCTTAAACATTTAAAGGGACACATAACACTATGTCAAACTGCCAATATGCTCAACTGAGTTGTGTGACTCGATTCAATCCTACACAAGATGTTGAATCAATCCAAAGCTCCACCAAAAAGAACACAATTCTTTAGTCCAAAATTTCTTAAGCGTGGTGTATGGACTTGTGTGGTATGTTATGAAGTTGGTGTAGGATGGGTCTCTATCTATAGGTCTCACTGAATTGCCTAAAATCAATCCCAAAGTTTGTGGGCTATTAAGATGATGATAATGTACCATTGTAGTGATGACAGTGGGACTTATAAAATAAATGGGTTAAAATAGTTACCCACTTAGTGTTAGTGTGTTAGTGGATAAATTAACCTCAAAAATCTGGTAAAATCTTGGATTTCTCTTGTACACTTTGACAATTATCTTATAAGGACACTTAGCATTCTCTCACTAATATAAACATCTACTTTACATATATATTATTATATGATTACCAATTAACAATGTCCATAGAAATCATAAGCTTCATACATAAACTAGTAAGAAATTAATATGATGACCAATTTTTGTTGGATAAGCAACAAGATATTATATTAAGATGAATAGGAGGACAAGAAGTCCACCTAAGAAAGGCATACACAACCAAGCAAATCAAAACAAAATATCAATTTTTCTATATGATGACCAATGTTGACCATATAAGAGTAAACCGAAACCAAAATATCAAGTCCACAGCTTGCGATCAAGTTGTAGGTAACAATTAAGATGACATAAGAATGGCAGTTGGAACAAAATAGGAGCCTGCAGAACACAAGTGGTAGCAACACACACGCGCACACACAGAGCAAGAACAGCAAAAAGAATGGAAAACACAAAAACTGTATCTACCATACCGGAAAGGCAAGGTCCAGAAGTGCTGTTTGGTTACTCCCGAACTTTGTAAAGAGAAGACCACCGGGGTGGGACTGGAAATTATAATATACTGCATTAAACGAGTAAAATACGAATACGGAACTAAAGCTCAATAAAATCAATTTCTTACTTTCTCCTTGCGGCTGTCCATCTGGGTATGGGAAGCAATGACAACAACATTCTCTGGTAAATTTTCCAGATTACTCCTCAGGGCTACATATGCCTCTGGATTACCCGCCATTGATTTCTCTAGGTCTTTCAGAAATATAATTAATGGACTGCTTTTACTCTCATTGGAGGCAACCTATAAAATAATACACCTAGGTGATCACAGTGGAAATATGAACAAGACACTTCATGACTTCAGATATAAGCATGAACATATCAAATGCTGAATCTTCCGATACAGAAAAAAAAAATGAGCCAACATTCACCTCAAAGAGTTCATTTAGTGCAAGCTTGTCAACCTCATCAGTGCCAGAACTATCTAGGCGAAGTAAGTCGGCTGGAACATAAAAAATAAATAAATAAATGCTATCCCTCTTAAACAGTTTATACAAACAAAGTCACAGGATTTTGCACAAAATTTTAGGGGGCATCACCGCATCACAAAAATAATAGGAGGGAGAGAGATCAGTTGAAAAATCACCAGCACAAAAGAATCCATGATCTTCCTCGCAAAGACCCCCAAGATCATTGCCTTCTGGAATTGATCTATCAAATCTAACTCCAATTTTTGAAGACCCATTTTCTTCAAATGCAAGAACTACTTTGCCCCTGTAACCGTATGTTGGGCCCCTGCAGACAAATCCGCACAGATATATAACCTTTCACATGAACAAAGTGACTGCATTATGGATCAACACAATTATCTTTGCCCTATCCAAGCAAATTTAGCAGTGTCAACAAGTTGGTCAGTACAGGCATTACTCATAGGCATGGCAACATTGCTCTTACCCTGTCTTATCAAGTTTTGAGTCAACTACTGTAATGTGTGCATGATCAATATACCCAGAACCACACATGTAGCCCAAGTCAATTCCCAAGGTTCTTTAAATCCACTGGTGAGATACACAAGAAATACATGTGGGATCATCATTACAACCATCACATTTGCCAATCCAAAGTTAGCTTCAATGATTATGCATTGAACAAAAGAAAAGGCCTCAATAATCATTGAACGACAGTAAAAACTCATAGCAAACCATGTAGCTATTGTAAAAACAAGCGTAATCGTAATTCCTCCTAAACAATAGGTCTCATCACTTCAGTGAATCACTTGATCCCAGACACACATTTGGTGACATTGGCTGCTTCTTCCAAGCCGTGCACACATGCACAGAACACTTTTGGCCCGACACCTTCACCTTTCACGTTGGAGGATCCTGCTCCTCCACTTCCCCGTCCGAATGATGACTTACGCATCGCTTTGTGCCGAGGGAAACGTAGCCCTACTCAATATCCAATCGCTAAATATGTTTCTTATGATCGCGCTAGAATCAAAATTGAAGCATAGCATACAAGGCTGCATCAATCGGGGAGACACGACGGAATGAATTGTTTCTCTCCTGTTAGTACCTTGTCTATTGCTTCTATTCCTTCCTCTTATCAACAGATTATGTCTTCGTCTGGATAGAAGGACGCTATGGATGAGGAAATAAGTTCTCTTCATAATAATCAGATTTATGTACTTAGCCCTCCTTTCTGGGAAAAAGGTCGTTGGTTGCCGCTGGGTGTATTCAGTCAAATACCTACCCAATGGGTCCATAGAGCACCTTAAAGTGCACTTGGTGGCCGAATGCTATACTCAAGTCTACGGTGCTGATTATTCGAGATCATTTTACTGAGGCCCGCCTTAATTTGTTAGGATAATTCTCTCCATTGTCGTTAGTCAATCTTAGCAGTTTTCAAGAGAAGGTCTATATGGCTCAATCTCCAGCTTATGTCATATCGTGCAGTGGGCACCTTATTTGTTACTTGCATAAGGCTCTTTATAGCATGAAACAATTTCCACATGCATGGTTTGATCGTTTTAGTCCTGTCGTTCTTGCCTTCAGTTTTCGGCATTCACGTCTGATCATTCTATTTATTTCATCATTCTTATGGTGGGACTATTGTGTTGATTGGATTTGTTGATAATATTATTCTTGCGGTGATTGTATAAGTTGATAATATTATTCTTTCTGGTGATGACTATGTAAGTATTGTTGAATTAAAGTGCCATTTGAATTGATACTTTCATACCAAAAACTTAGCTGCTCTTCGTGTTTGTTTTGCATCAACTTGGTATCAGAGCAAACGATTCTTTTTTTTTTTTAATTTCTGTCATTTAGCTATCAATAGTGAGGGGAAAAAATCAGTTCTTATTTTTAATTTTTTTTTTTTATTTTGATAGTGTTTCTTGTCATTGTTGAAAAAAAAAGAGAGACAGAGAGATGTGAAAAAAACAAAAAGAGTTCATCTTCCATTTCAACATCAATGCTCCATCTCCACACAGAGAAACCCTAGCCGCTAAGCCCGCCACCCACCAATGATTCATTCCACCAACCTCACCACCTTCAGCCACCATCAACGCCGATCGCCGTTGACCGCTCACTATCAATGCCGACCATCGTCGGCCAGTCCACCATCAGCGCCGACTGTCGTCGGCCCCTCCTTCATCAATGCCGACACTGTCAGCCTCTCCTCCCTCAACGCCGACCACCATCGGCCTCTCCTCCATCAACGCCGACCACCGAGTCAAGCTTCATCAACACCGCATCCTCCAATCAACAACCATTGTCGACCACCCCAGATCTCTTCAGCCACCCAAGCCTCCATTAACGACGCCTCCACCATCCACGCAAACCACCATCGCAACCGACTTGCCAACAACGCCGGTGAACCATCCCGCAACTAACCTGCACTGCCGACTCACCAAGACCACCCAACTAGCCTCCAAGGTTGACGACCATACGCCACGCCACGACCCGATTGAAGACCTAACCTGAAACACTGTGGATCTTTATATGCTTGGAGTTTCAATTAAATTTTAGAAAAAAAGTAAAAAATTTATATTAGCAAAATTGCACTTAATATTTATATTTTTTAGAGAATTCATAAATTTTGCTAAAGGTTCATTTTATATTTTCATTAATCCTTTTTTCCTGGAGTCATTATGAGCTATCGTGATCTATGAGCCATCGTGATCCATATCCTATCTTCTCTCACCATAGATCCACGAGATCCTATTGTCACGATCATACTATGACACATATATGAAATCATTATCTTGAGGGATCTCAGAATAGGTATCCTAATCATTTCACTCATAATAGATATCCTATTCAATCTACTCACCCTACTCGTCATGTTTCATCTAGACACTTGAGACCTCCTCCAATTGTTGTTCCCAACCAAGTTACCAGTAATTTTTATACAATTGCATATTGTGGAGAGAAAAAGAGTAAAATTGTCATTGATGGAAGTTTTCCTATCAATATCGTTTTTTACTCTTACATTCAAAAGGAAAAACTTGTGGTTGAACTGTATCCTCAACCTTACGAAGTGACTTAGGATGATAATTCAAAAATTTTAGTTTCAATGAGATGTTTAGTGACAATCAATATGGGTAATTTATACGTGGGCAATGTTTATTGTGACATACTTCCATTAGACGGTGGCGCTGTACTTCTTGGTCGTCCTTGAATGTGTAAAGTGAGCACCACTAAACGACCCAAAAATTGTTACTGAATTTGGCATAATGGTAAACCTATCTTGCTTCAACCTCCACCACCCAAAGCCAAAGATCCTAAACCGTTACCTTCATCCAATTCTTCGGTGTCCACATATTCCAATTCAGCCCAAGTTGACCAGAAACAGGACTCTTGTCACACAAAAGATTTAATTGATCAAGATGTTCCTATTTGTCCATTAGTAAATGTAATTGACCTACAAGGCATTACTATGTGTCAACTACTTGTCATAAAACGACATCAAATGACCTACTTGAGCATTTACCTGTTGAGAGCCATGTTGAGTTGAATGATCCATCTCCTAATCCTACCCTTACATCAGTGACCAGTGGTTTATCACCAAACCAGTCACATTCCGTTGTCACCTCACTTATCCCCACTTCTTCTCTTACTTCGCTTGCCCATAAATTGAAATTTTATGTAAATTTATTTGAATTCTCATTGAATATGGGTTTTAATGATTATTTTCTTTTGAAGAGTTTAATTCATTTTCAAGACACATTGCAGACAAATATTTTATTCTTAGGAAGTTCATCAATTTCTAGCACCTCAGCACAAACTCGCCGGAGTCGAGTTCCTCTCAGCAGAGGAGAAATGATAGGGAACGGAAATGATTTATCTATAGATTATTTGCATTTAATCGCAAAAGATATTTGAATCTTGTAAATTTTAATTATTTAAATTTAAGTTTAAATTTTAATTGTTTAGATAGGATTAGTTTAAATAAGATCTAATCAAATAGGATTAGTTTAAATAAGATTTGATTAGATATGAACAGTTTAAATAAGATTTTGATAGATTTGTTAGATAGGATTGTTATCTTTTATTCTTATCTTCTGTATTTCAGTAATCTATTTATAGGCCTTTAACTGATATTTCAAAACACTGAATGATTGAATAATAAATTATTTCTTAAAATTAGTGTGGATTCCAATTCAACCCTAGGTGCAAATTCCTAAGTGCCTTTAGGTGTGAATTCCTAAAGACTTGTTCGTGTTTGTCCTACATCATATACTTTCTTGGGATGAGGTTGCCTACTCTTCTCAGGGTATTTCTCTATCTCAAATGAGGTATATTCTTAATCTTTTATCTGATACTAAGACCGAGACTGGTTTTCTTGGTGCTCATCTTGTTGATACTCCTATGAATTCTACGGTTGAACTTGATACTGATTCGTGAGATCCATTTCCTGATATTTGTCGCTATTGTTGTCTAGTTGGAAAACTACTCAACATACGACCTCGAAGATGTGCGTGTGATCTCTTATACTTGATTTTGGCATTACTACTCCTGATCTTATACAAACGTTTTGTGATAATCAAATTGTTATTGCTAATAATTCAGTCTTCCATGAGCAAACTAAGCATGTCGATATTGACTCATTTCATTCAAAATTTGT
>JAOTRH010000006.1:1695419-1710040 GCA_034768845.1 Heliamphora exappendiculata
ATATATCCCACATTCATCAATTTGAATGATCTTTGGTGCAATATTGTATGGTCCAAATAAGTCCATCAAAGATAATAATTAAAATCAATTTGAAATGGCTCTTCAAACATTTAATACTCTGTGCTAATCAACCAAAACTGCTGAAACTTGTACTAACCACCACCTTTTCTTTCTGCATGGAAAGAGCTGGCAAAATTAAAGAGGCTAAACAACAGGCCTGAAACAAACTAAATGGTACACATCATGGGCACAAACTAGCAGAAAAGGTACAAGATCTGCCCATCTCACCAGCTAAGTCACAATGTCACATCATTATCATGCAATACTAATCTTGATTTGATTCTCAATCAAAGAATAACACATACCACTCAAATACCAAAATGAAATGGATACAGCGTAAAATTTCAAAATGTAATAACTACAATCTTCCACGAAAAGATGATAACTCACCGAGCGAAAGCTAACAATGTTAGACTGCAATTTTAAAGTCTCAATATCACGATCCAACTGTTGTTTCCAGTCTGAAAGTAGAGTTTCATCCTGCCACAGATTCAAGAAATACTTACTGCTATACTTCAATATTATTCATAGAAAAACACACTGAACCATACACTGGATGTGAGCTTAATACCTGAGGCATCTGAATAGTCACTTTATTGGGGAAATGGCGAGTGAGTTGCTTCATTGTTTTAGGAGCTTCTTTGCTTCTATCATGCAGTCTACCGAAGTTATCCTGAATGGCATATAGTTACATTGACTGTCATGCTTCAGTAAAGTCACTTTTGACTTAAAAAGAAAGACTTGAGATTGGCCTCATGCACATTTTGTTAAACATACAGGAATGTTTGACATAACGGGCTGTCAGTTAGATAACACAACTCCACAATTAGCCTTAAGCACAATACTTAGGGGACTATTGGTAAAAGAGCAATGTACTACACAAACAGTCCATTTAAAGGGTTGGACACTTAAATAAAGAAGCTATTAAGTACCGAAATTTGTGTCAATCAGATAATGCAATCTTACATTTCATCTTTAAAGTAGTTACGCACAAAAACCAGAGACCCAAGGAATAAAAAATCAGAGAGCTATCAAGGAATAAAAGTAACAGCTACGATCACAATAAAGATTAGAAAACTTCAAATAAAAACTAGTAAAATATAACTTGGTGTACAATAAATGCCACATGATAGCAAGTCTACACATTGCGCTTAAGTGACGTCTAATTTCAACTAATATAGAACAAATAAAATTGTAGGTGAAGAATTATGCCCACATAATGCATGAGATTTCAAACAAAGTATAATCCTGCTCAACACGAAGGCAATACGTGCTGCATGCACAGAAAATCTGTATTTAACTTAACATACCGGAAAGGCTAGGTCAAGTAGTGCCGTTTGGTTGCTCCCGAATTTTGTAAACAAAAGACCACTGGGATGGAACTGGAAAATATGCATAGAATATACACCCCGTCAGATATGTAAATTCAAGTGCAGAACTAGAACTCCACAATATAAAGCTCTTACTTTCTCCTTGCGGTTATCAATCTGGGTATGGGAAGCAATGACAACTACATTCTGGGGAATATTTTCCAGCTTATTCTTAAAGGCTGCATATGCCTCTGGACTCCCTGCCATTGACTTCTCTATGTCTTTCAGAAATATAATTAATGAACTTATTTTACTCTCATGCAAGGCAACCTATAAAATGAGACACCATGTCATTATAGATAATATATTAATGAGATACGTCATGATCTTCTAAGATATATAACAGAAAGTTATCAAATGATGCATCCTTCCACACAAAAAATAGCAAGCCAGCATTTACCTCAAAGAGTTCGTCAATTGCAAACTTGTCAACATCATCAGCACTAGAACTACCTAGGCGAAGTAAGTCAGCTGCGATGTAAAAATCACATTGCCATAACTCCGAAACAGTGATTAAAAATAAGTGGTCAAGGGATTTTGAAGCAAGATTTGAAGGGAAGTGCAAAAGCTTTTTTTTCTAAAATAAGGTGCAGCACAAAGAAATTTAAAAACAAAGGGTAAAAAGAAGAAGAGCATAACCAAGAGAGAGAAAGATATATTGAAAAAATTACCGGCACAAAAGAATCCATGGTCTTCCTCACATAGGCCCCCCAGATCATTGCCGTCTGGAATTGATCTATCAAATCTAACCCCTATTTTGGAAGACTCATTTTCTTCAAATGCAAGAACTACTTTTCCTCTGTAACCATATGTTGGGCCCCTGCAGACCCTCACAAAAACACACGTGCACACACACAGAGATGTATAAGTTTCACATGAACAAAATGAGTGCAACAAGCTTCCAACACAATTTTCTTCATCTTGTCCAAGCAGAAACTACATATTTAGCAGGGTCAACAGGTTGGCTACACACTAATTACTCAGTTATGGCATCATTGCTCTTACAACTTTTCAAATAAGCACATTCCCCTGTGCATACAAGGGTACATGCTCCAACTCCCCCCTCCTCGCAGGTGCTAACTTCATATGACACAACACTGAATTATGCATGAGATGTGCCTGACAGAACCAAGCTATTCAATAGGAGGGAGAGAGGGCAGGAGCTACAATAGAAATTCCATAGGTATCAAACTTGGAAGAATGCCAACCAAACACATTCTGGTAGATACCTAAGTATATCAATTTCACTATGGAATACAACACTTAAATTTCAAAGTATTATATAGTTTGAGGATTAAAAAATTTTAACACCAAGAAAAGCATCAACTGCAATAGAAATTCCATAGGTATCAAACTTGGAAGAATGCCAACCAAACACATTCGGGTAGATACCTAAGTATATCAATTTCACTATGGAATACAACACATAAAATTTCGAAGTATTATATAATTTGAGGATTAAAAAATTTTAACACCAAGAAAAGCATAAACTGACCCCAAGTTTTCAGAAATCAGGAGTTAACATAGCATATCATTGGAACCAATGGCCTATTCAACTTTTATACTTAATCAATACACTAAACAACTGAACTTGTTGAATGATTACAACTTTTTAGGATGAATGTAAAATATAGTTTAGATGTGGATTTCTGTAGGGTCAACCAACATTCTACTTTAGGGGTGTAAACAGTATGGGCCGATCAGTTTTTTGGCCACAATTTTCACCGAACCAAAGGGCTCAGTTTTCCTCGAGTCAAAACCGAAAGCCGATGGGAAGCATGCAAAACCGAGCCGACCATATGAACAGTGTTGTCGTCCGGTTTAGTCGGTTTAGTCTTCGAAGCAACTTTAAACATTTTGCTGCACTGCCATATTCCACGAATGGGCCAGTTTCGTTACAATCAAAATAAAATCCACTCAAACCATGCATTCAAACCTTAAGTTGAAGTTCACACCACGACCTCCACCAGTTTTCATGCAGCAATCAATCCAAATTTAAACCACAATTAAATCACTCAAAAATTAAACTTTAAACTTGCATAAAAATAGAAAATAAACAATTGACTTAAAACTAAAGTGTAACACTTAATCGCAACAGATTTATATACAAAAACACTAAAATTACAAATCCTTAGGGGTTCATTTGGTTGCGCTTTCTAAAATTGTTATTTGAAAACTGTTTTGTAAAAATAAATTTTAAAAACAGTTTTATAATATTTTGAAAAGAAAAATTGCATTTGGTACATTATTTTTAGAAAGCTTATCCCTATCCCTAACTTGCCCAAATTTAGAAACTGGAAAAGGAAGGCACATCGCCGGTGACGCCACCGACAACAAAGGCACATCACCAGCGATTGTGTTTTGAAAAACAGAGGACGACGGCGACCAGTTTGACACGCAGATACTCTTTAGGGTTTCAGGAACGGTGACTAAGAGGTCGCGACACTTGACGATGGCTGAGACGTGCAGACAGCGGCGGCGACTGAAAGATCGCGATGCTCAACAACGACTGAGACGTGCAGACGACGATGGCGACTGAGAGGTCGCGATACACTGTAGTGTGCCTCGACAACGACTGAGACATATAGACGACGACGGCGATGACGATTGAGAGGTCGCGATGCTCCCTGGGGTTTCGACGACGGCGACTGAGAGATCGCGATGCTCTCTACCGTGCCTCGACGGCGGCAATGCGAGCTTAACGACACCGAGATTGACGACGACGCCGAGAGACCCACCAACAATGATGAACGACTCTGTTTTATTTTGTCAGATTTTGTCAAAAATTTTCTTCGCAACGACGACAACGAGGAGTACATCATCTTCTCTGTATTGATTTTGTAAGAAAACAACCAAGACGAAAAAAGTGAAAACATGTTTTTCATGTTTTCAAAAAAGACCCAATTTTTAACTCAGTTTTTTCTTTTTTTTTGAACATTTTTTTCCAAAATTTCTACCAAACGAAGTGTTCGGAATTCCGCATTAATAATTCTCCGGAAATTGTTTCTGGAAAAGCAAACCAAGCGTGACCTAGATTTTCAAGTTTTAAAACTTCCCAAACTTCTAACTAAAATAAGTGAAATCTAAAATTTAGGCATCCTTTGGCCTTCGAAGCTAACTCCGAAAACGAATTTATGATGTCAGAGACGATGAATGACGACATAGAGGCTTCTTCCTCCATGAATTGTGAGAGGATCTCAAGCTTCATCTTTCTTTCACCAGAGATGGCGAACGGCAAGTGAGAGGCCATTTGAGTAAGTGAGTGAGTGAGAGAGAGAGAGAGAGAGATGAGATCTAGAGAGATATGGATGAGAATGATGAGGGATTACAAGAGAGAAAAATTGAGTGTGCCAAAAGTGAGGAAGGGTCTAAGAAAGGAAACGGGAGACAGTGACAGTCTCTAGAGACCGGAGAGAGATAGAGAATTGGTGCACGTGGATGGCTAAGATGATGCCTACAAGTAGAGGTGGATAGCTGAGATTTGAAGAGTATAAATTATATGTGTATGAATTGGTGAACGAGACCTTGAAAGTCGTTTTTTCAAACCCGAGTAGCGGGATGTTGACTTATTTAGTTGGATTAGGCGGCCAACTCAAGTTGATCGATTAATGTTTCATCCCAAATTCCCAATTCTACACACAACCTTTTTAGGACCACTTCCTTATATATACATATATATGCGTGCGTGTGCGTGTATTATAAGAAAAAGAGCATCAAGAGATGCAACCGAAAAAGATATAACAAAAAAAAAGAGGTCGCATTAGCCCCAATGCGCAAAAAGGCCCACTGACTACAAAAAAAATAAGAATAAAAAAAATCACCAAACAAATGCATATTAGAGTGCAATCTACCAGACACCCGACTATACAAACCAGACAAAAAGTTGCTCTTAAGAATGGGGATAGACACCTCCACTCCTCGAAAAGCTCTCTTATTTTTCTTTAACCAAATTATCCACATGAGGCAGAAGGGCGCTAATCTCCAAGCCTTTTTTCTAAGACTCCCAACTAACGCCCCTCGGACTCTATAGAAACCCTACTAAGTCTTTGTTCAAAACCCAATTCAAACCAAACAAAGAGAAGATCAAGCCCCACAAAGTAAATGTGATATTGATTCTCCATCACACTTGCACATGCTACACCAGTTGACGATGAACCTTCTCCTACGAATGAGGTTATCGATGGTCAGAATCTTCGTGTGTCGTCGACTTGTTGCCCGCCCAAAAAAAAAACTACTTCAGTGGGCTCCTCACCCTCAATAAACATCTCCTCTCCACCTCAAGCAATCCTCTCCTGCTCTGACTCTCCGACAACTATAAAAGAAAGCAAGCAAAGCCCGCAGATGATCCTCCTAGTCTTGATGCTCTCTCCTCAGCCCAACGTCCCAAAAAAAGGTCAACACCCAATCTCCTTAAGATAATCCTTCATAGAAGCCTCATTTCCCGAAGCAAACCTAAAAACAATGGGAAAGGTATTAGCCAAAGAATCCTCCCCGCACCACATATGAGTTCAGAATCTAACCTTGTCACCCCTACCACGTTGAGGCTAATACAATTGGAGAAAGTCTCCCAGACTAACCAAATGCCCTTCTACATACTCATAGAAGTAGAAAACCCCATAGTCCCCCAATCTCCCCAAATAGTCCCATCCTTGGCTTCCACTACACCTCCCGAACATGTCCCTTTCAAACGAAACTACCACAGCCATTTCCCTAACAACGCCTTGTTAAATACATACAGATATCTAAGAGGATGTCAACAAGATGTTATTTAAATTCCTCTCCTAAGCCACCCCAAAGAATATCGCATTGCAACTTTTCTAGACTTTTCCGAGGCTGGAATGGTATAAACAAACATAAAGTAGGTAGGAATACCAACCACTTCTGGTTTCAGACTTCCTAAAAGTTGCAACTTTGTATATAATCACTCCGGACATGAGCTTATTGGTTAGCTTAGCTGCATAACGTGGAAGGTGGTAACAACCAATTTAAGGGTTCATGTGATTGACACAACTAAGATACATAAGCACAATCTTCATGTCGAATCACAAACAAATGACTACTTAAGATAATGAAGTAATATGAGGGAGTACTTCCTTAAGGCCACCCTCAAGCACACTAAAAGTCCCACTTTAATGCATCTCCATGACTAACAAGTTTAGAGTTAAAAAGAATAACAACCCCCTTATAGTCTCTAATGGAGGCTGAACTTCTATAAGAAACCTCCAACTCTTTATCAAAAAAACTGAGCCTACGGATCTATGGCAGCACCTCTTTCTTTTCTTACCCTAGGCCTACCTCAGATTCTCAATACATCTTTCTCCTTCCATCCGATCTCCACACCACCTCCTTCATGGCACTTCTGTAACTAATAATTGAAACCAACTTCATGATGTTGTGTTGTATCCAGCCAAACACTTGCGAGCAAGCAAGTTCATTTAACAAAGTAAATCAAGTGTTTGAGAAAAGTTTAACCCAATACATCCACTTGTGGGGTGTTCGATTGCACAAAAAAGAAAGCAAATGATGATATTAAGAAAATCTAAAATTGAAACAAAAGGATTGCCCAAAGGAAGCCCCACCCTCTCACACGTGGCCCTCACATAACTTCTAAAGAATTATGTTGCTTTGGATGGAAATATGAATACAAACTTGCTCAAATACTAGGGAGAATTTTAGACATAATTCCAAGTGTAGAAAGTTTCCCGTGATTGTTAGATGCATTTCCTTAGCAAATATTCCATATATTTTTTGTGCCCCACTAAACCCACATTATCTTGAAGTGAAAAATTACAAGAGTACACCCTAGACCTGGCCAACCAATTTTGTACCCCAAACATGTCATGGTGTCAAGCGTTGACCATTTCATAGGTCAACGTCAGAAGAGTCGCCCCATGACACATGGGCAAGCCCAAGGCTCCACAAGCCTAACTGAACCCAAGCAAGGCCATAGGAGCGTAAGAGCCCTAGATGTTGCTGATAATGGTCATTCCCTCCATAACCATTGATGCCAGTGGGATGGTCTGCTGCTGGAACAAAGCGGGGCAATTAATTTAATGTCTCTGTGAAAATGTGGGAAGTTAGTTTTTGGTACAGCTACGAATAAAAAAGAAAAGGAAAAGGTTGGTTTGGGGTACAAAATGCAAGTCATGGACGTACTTAGCAAATACAATTCCTATGTATTATAACCATGCATGACAATTTGTGCACAGATCACATCAAATAACTTGTCGGACACCGATGACAATTTTAATTGCACTGGTAGAATAGACACTGGTAGAATAGATACCTTAAAGGAAGTGGCAGAGGAGAAAATCCAGATGGTAATGGCCCCACAAATGTTACTCTATCACCTGCCAAAATGACAAATTGACAATTGTTGATACAAATAAGAAGTCAAGAAGTTACCCGAAAGATAAATAGTTCAATCAAAAAATCAAAAGGGAAGAGAGAGGGCAGAAGAAAAGGGAAGTGGGGGGAAGAGTATTGCGACCATAACATAACCCAATATTTGCTTTCTACGAATGCAATGACTGCAAAAAGAATTACACACCTTTCTTGAAAGTGTAGTTCTTTGATGACGCAGTAGATGCCTCCAGCTTAGGCTGCGCTTGAGAACTTATGGTAGACCCACCAGTTATATCTGCCTCAACACTTGAAGCTGGCTTCCTGAGCTGTATTGAAACTGCCTGTCCAGCCCGTTTAGCAAACACACTTGCTCTTTCAGGCCTTGAACTCTCTTTTGCAGAATCAAAATCCTTCACTGATCCCTGAATCAATTCGAATAACAAAGAACACACTCATTATGGTTAACTCCTCCACAGCACAGAATGTAGATTGCTAAGGAAGGCCTTCCATGAAGTCCAAATAAAAAAAGTGATATAAATCCATTTTACGCGAGGCAAATACACTTACACTGCAAGAAGGGCTTACACCGGGCAGCAGAAGAGAATCAACTATGAGAAATCTAGCACCAAAATGTTTGGCAAGTGCTTTAGTCAGTGTTTCCTGATATATTTCCGAACCTACAAAGAAGTTCAACAGAAACATAATGTAGGAGATTGGAATCATACACAGGAGGGAAGAAAGTGTACCAACAAAAATTGGACTGCACCTGCAGGACCAGATAACAATATTCTGGGGATCACAGTCGGTAGAAAAGTAGTGTACTTTGCAAATTTATTGCGCTTCAAATGTATGTAGGTGGATGCAATCAAAACATTTTTGGTTGTCTCACTGTAACAATGCAATAAGCGATATATAAGTTGCCAAACGAATTTGCGAAACTTGAAACTTTAAAAACTGTAAGAAAGCCGTAGGGGGGTCAAAAGTTTATATAAGCCACCAGATGGCTCAAAAATCATGCAGATTCCAGAAGTCCGGTAAGGGGGAATACCTCAAGTGTACTTGCACATCAACAGAGTCATACACGCAGATATCTTTAAAAAAATTGATAAACCATCGACATAGGCGGGATTCAAATCATAGAAACAGTGGAGGAAATCATGAATAAACTCACATCACATCCCCATTTCCAACTACAAAAATATGGATAGAATGTGAACTGGAAAGCCATAGTTAAGTTTAAGATGAAATTGTAGGACACTATGAGCAGTGAAGAAACAAAGGTCTATGCAGAAAGCAATGCACTCTAATCAACATTTATACTTAATCAGCAAGCATAAAAATTTTCTTTATATCAACAAAGAGCCAAAAGGGTTCACCCCATGAAACCATCAAAAGACTGCAATATATTTTCCCTTAGATACAGATCATGAAGTAGATGGTGGAATATTAAATGTGAGAAATTAGATATTTTTAAAGACAAAATGTGTAAAGAAGTAAGGTTGGATTTTTAAAAAAAAATACTAATACCATGTAGAGTACAATGGTGGAATACACTAAAAGAATATTGAAAGCAGTTTTTGGAGAGTCGAAAGGGAAATGCCCTATAACTAAGGAAACCTAATGGTTGAATGATGAGATTCAAGTTATAGTAAAAATAAAAAAGGGATGTTTTAAAAAGTGGCAAAATGATATAAATGAGGATAATTTTAAGAGTCACAAACAAGCTTGCAAGGACATTAAGAAAACTGTTAAAAATGCTAAATTGAAAACCTATGATGATTTTTATACTAGATTAGATATTAAAGATGACGGAAAAAATATCTATAAACTCACTAAGGGGAGAGAAAGGAGAACAAGAGACCTAATTGAAAACCTATTTTGAGAAATTACAAAACGAAAAACATGTATAAAGTTCCGGAGGGGAGGAATCTATTAACTAGGATGAAACTAGATAATATAAGTTATATCGCAGAATAAGAAAGTTTAAAGTGAAAATTGCATTGAAGAGAATGAAATCAGGTAAGACTTAAGGACCAGATGGTATCCTGTAGAGGTGTGGAAATGCCTAGACGAACTTGGAGCGTCTAAATTAACAAAGTTATTTAATAAAATCATAATGACTAGGAAAATGTCCGAAGAGTGGAGAAAGATTATTCTAGTACCTATATATAAAAACAAAAGAAATATTCAAAATTGTAACAACTATAGAGGCATTAAGTTGAAGAGTTATTCGATGAAGTTATGGGAAAGAGTAATTGAACACCATCTAAGGTTAACAACAACAGTGTCAAAAAATCAGTTTGGTTTTATGTCTGGTAAATCAATAACAGAAGCAATTCACTTACTGAGGAGATTAATAGAGAAATATATAAAAAATAAGAGAGATCTTCATATGATTTTTACAAAGTTGAAAAAGGCCTATAATAGAGCGCCTAAAGATATATATCATATGGTGGGTGTTGAAGAGAGAGAGAGAGAGAGAGAGAGAGAGAGAGAGAGTGGCAACGGGACATATTGATGTGATAAGAAACATGTACGATAGAACTAACACAACAATTAGATCGCTTGCAGGAGAAACAAGTCAATTTCCAATTGCTTTAAAGTTACACCAAGGATCGGTTTTGAATCCTTACCTCTTTGCCTTTGCTATGAATGAACTGATTAGACATATTCAGAATGATGTTCCGTGGCATATTTTGTTTGCAGATGATATTATCTTAGTGGATAAGACTCAGAGTGGAATTAACGCTAAGTTAGAAATATAGAGAGAAACTTTAGAGTCAAAAAGGTTTTGAGTAAAAACAAAACTGAATATATAAAAAATAATTTTAGCAATAATAAGAGTATTAATAGTGAAAAAGTAAAAATTCAAAATTAAGTAACACCTAGGAGTGAATATTTTCGTTATCTAAATTCGATTATTAACAAACATGGAGAAATTGCAAATAATGTAACACATAAAATCAAAGTTGACTATCTCAAGTGAAAGGGTGCGACTGGCGTTCTATGTGATCAACGGATACCTACAAGATTCGAACGCGTTCTATGCAATCGACGGATACCTACAAGATTAAAAGAAAATTTTATAAGATAGCTATTAATCCAGCGATTCTCTATGAGGCAGAATGATGAGTTGTTAAGAAAGATTACATAAATAAGATGAGTGGTTACTTAAATG
Source organism: Heliamphora exappendiculata (assembly GCA_034768845.1). Taxonomy (NCBI): domain Eukaryota; kingdom Viridiplantae; phylum Streptophyta; class Magnoliopsida; order Ericales; family Sarraceniaceae; genus Heliamphora; species Heliamphora exappendiculata. The sequence continues at coordinate 1,706,373 of JAOTRH010000006.1, forward strand.
AAAATGTTAAGGTGGATGTGTTGTAAGATTAGAAAAGATAAAATTAGGAATGAAAAAATTTGTGAAATGATAGGGGTTGCACCAATTGAGAATAAGTTAAAAGAAAATAAATTAAGGTGGTTTGGATACATACAACGTAGACCAATTGATGCAGTAGTAAAGAAAAGCGACAAGATATGAATAATGAAAACATTAGAGGTAATGGTAGACCTTAATTGGCATGGAATGTTATATTAAAAAATAAATAAATTTATTAAAACTAATTAAAGATATAACCATTAACAGAACAGAATAACATAAAAGAATTCATGTAGCCGACTCCAATTTATTAGAACAAAAGCTTAGTTTGGTTTGGTTATACAGCTCATGAAGTGTAAAGGTCCCCCATTTCACAACTTAGCATTGAGTACCATCATTTTCCCCAAATACTGCTCATCAAATGTAGCTATGCATGACCCTACGATACTATTAATGTGCTAAGAGGACAATAGAGGATAAAACCACACTAGATGAAAGAGAATACCATAAGGCAAAAGCCTATAGAAGTTCAGGAAACCATAGTCAGTGACTATGATCAAGGATGACTACCTCATAATGCAAGGGTGAGAGAGATGTGAAACCATCATAATTCGCATACATATACAAACACATCCACATACATGACATATGTGCATTTGTACCAATGTATTACATAAGATGAACTTTGAAAACAATTGATGTCTCTGCCTAAATTCCTATTTTTAACCTTGTATAGGTTTTTCGGAGAGTGTTCAAGTATAATTTAAAGCAGCAATGTCCACACCCCTGGACCCTTAACCCCATGATTGATTTTAGTGGAATGAAAATCGTCCAACAAAGAGAATGAATAATGCAACAAGATCTATTATCATAATACACCTAAAAGCTATAAATTTTCCATGAACAAAGAACGCGCTCTGCAATCCAAATCCAAATAAATAGTATGATTAAGCACATAAAAGAAACAACAACCAACCAGTTTAGTTTGAGATTACTAAAATATTTCCACAAATAACTAATGATTTAAAACCACGACAAGGAGTGCTCCTAAATATACCCCTAAGAACTCTCTCCACGCCCACCCTTGTGAGACTATGAAGTACGGACACGTCGGAATAGGCGTTGTAACTGTATCAGACAGGCCGAGGACGCGCATCGGACACACCATGTAGCGTGTTCTTTTTTTTTTTTTTAAATTCCAACCGAACACGCCGAGGGACATGCGTGTCCAATTTCGGGCACAACTAGACACGTCAAACCCGGTGATGAAATAAAAAACTTTAAGAGCCCCAATGCACAGTTTGAACAAATTCTCAACCTCTCGTCTTCGCTACCCACTGCGACTCTCACCAGTTAGCTCGACGACCAGCAATGACCTCAATCTCACCAGCGACAATCTTTAAGTAAGCACTCTCTCCTTTTCTTCCTTCTATTTTTTAGCCGCTTCTATCTCTATTTTTCGTTCTACTTGTCTGCATCTTCTTCTCTCTCTTCTTCTCCCCTCTTTTTTCACTTTTTGGTTTTTGCTTCCTTAAAGTCTATGAATGATTCGACGATAATGGCTTGTTAAGTTGTTTCTTGAGGTTTTTTTTTATACCTATTTAGTCATTTTTAGTTTTTTTTTCTTTACCTTTTTTTCTCCATTTTTTTTCTAGTTGTTTTCTTTATCTTTTAAGTTTTTTATTTACCTTTTTTGGAGGTTGTTTGTGAATGTTGTATTTATAAACACGAGGTGAGTATATAAACAAAAATATATTTTATGTCGTATCTCTGTTGTGTCCATGTCCTGATATTTTTGAAATCGCCATGTCCCCGTGTCCATGTCTATGTGCATGTCCATATCCGTGTCCGTATGTATGCTTCATAGATTGAGAGCAAAGTTTTGCACCTTAAATAATACGGGAAACTTTCGAATGAAACTTCAATGTTGTCGGCAGTGAGAATTCCTTGTTGTAACCTATCTTTAAATGCTAGGCGCCTCGTTGATGCCAAAATTGGTGTATCAAAATCCTTGAGAAGTTCTCTGATTTCCTTTTGCTCATAAAGAAATTTAGAAAGGCTGCCACTCAAGTCAAATTCAGAACCAGATGATCCTGCAAGAATACGCAGGAGTGGTCTCAATTCATGAGTTTCTCCAGGGACCTTTCCAATATCAGCATCCCCAGAAGTATCAAATCCAATGGTATCGAGACTTGGGTTTTCAGCAGCATCAGAAGATGGAAAAACAATTTTCCCACTTGATGAAACACCGGTCACATCATTACGATTAGAATTATCCTTCATTTCAGAACCCTGTTGAACATCTTCATCATTTTGAGAGGGTGGAGGAATAATAGATAAATCTTTTTGGAGATTCGACAAAGATGCTAAAATTGATGCTTCTGTAACAGCTGAAGCCTCTCCTGATCCTGCCTCAAAGCGTAATCCCTTTACTGGAGCACCATGGGCGTCTAACATGCTTAGCGAAGGTGGCATGCCAGCAGCAGCTAGATCATCGTTGAAAAGTTGCTGGAATATCTGATAAAAAATGTTAAGGAAACCAGCTTTCTCCTCCTGCAGAGAAATGAGATTACAACGTATATTAAGACTAATAGAAAATATAAAGAATAAACCGAATACCTATGAAGCTTCTGAGTTCTGTGGTGAAAAATATCGTAATTTACGTAAGAGAAGGATACATAAGCATGTCTTCCATATGAACTGAAAACCAGCTCATCGCCTCCATTCAGAGGTATAGTAGAATTTTTAGGGTAAACTTTTCCATTTACTTGGACAACGCCTTTTCCCCCAGTAACCACAAGTAAGGTGCCAGGAGAACCTCCCCGCTGAGCATAGGAAACGAAAACAACAACTATTATCACCAATTATGCCGCATGAAGAACAAGAAAATCAATGGTGTATCACACTGCTACACATTATTTATTGACCTAAGAATCTACACAAACAAATACCCCAGAAAGTTATACCTGCAACTCAGTTGGCCTCAGATTACACAAAGATTTACTAATGGACGCATCTCTGAGCCACAAACTGCATTGACGGCCTTGACCAACAGTAAAAATAGGACCACTCATAACCACGTGAGGATTCTGTAACAAATGAATTTGACTCCAAACCATTAATAAAAACAGTACAAAAAAGATGCATGGAAATAAAAATATCCTGCATTACTTGGGGAAAAAAACAGTTTGCAATAATACTTTTAGAAAAAGACCTCAAAACCATTAACTAAGGCACTCCATTTGAACAAAACGGAGAAATTCTGATGCAGGCATTGTAAAATTACGGACCCGAAAGTTAACAAACAGATAAGGATGCAATCCTTTATACAAGGTCATCATGTCTATGGCTGTATTTTGGCCAAGCAAGCCCAACACTAACCAATTAGTCCCTCAAAATTTAGATTGCAGAGAAATCGAATTTGGGCATGCAGAACTTTGATACTTTTTCAGATCCAAACTGTCTCACGAGATGAAAGTGCGGTAAGATAAGCTCAGCCTGTAGCGTGACCAGTCCAAAATCTAGCTAAGAGCCAAGATGGTTTCTGGTAGTTTTGATGCTTCACGAAATATTCTCGATGCTCACGCAACACAGCCAAATCAATGTGCCTTAAGTGGCTCCTTGCTCCCATAAACGGAAAATGGAAATGT
>JAOTRH010000006.1:1710140-1740950 GCA_034768845.1 Heliamphora exappendiculata
TATATATATATATATATATATATATGCATGCTTTCTTTTATATCTTATTTCTAATTCTCATAAAGGAAGAATATTGATTGTCTTCATTTTTGGCTTTATTTGATGTCTTAGATATAATTCTTATTATTCTGGAAGAATGATGAATTTTTTTTCTTGGATGCGAAGTTAATGCCGATATCTCATTCGTGTTATTAAATTTTCACTTGTGGGTGCAGAAGGATGGTTTACTGAAGTCTCTCACAATCAGGTCTGACACAACCTAAACCTAATATATGAGAGTTCTCTACTTCCAATTAAATAATTGGGGCATAATTTGCAAAGTTCAATTGATCCTTAGCCAGGTTAGCTTCATTCAATTGTTTCTTGAGCAAAATTGGTAAAACTCAGCCATACCATGAATGCATTGAGTCCTCTCAATTCAATTGAGTCTATGAACTTTGAATGATCATACAGTCATGACTCATGACATGTAAAATCTGGAAAAAAAGGATCCTAAAAAATCCAACATCAAAAAATGAGACACTACATATTTGTGGGAGGAGTTGCTCAAAAGATCCCACAGGTTTTAAATAACTGTTGTTCGGAGGGTCGGTTTTCTTTGCAATATATCATGACGTTGCTAGATATTCTTTGGTTCTGCAGTACTCAACCACAAAATTCTCTCTTTCTCTCTCTCGCTGAACACAATGGATAGTCTTTGTAAGTTCTGACTCTTAACATGGTTTTTGTTTCAAAGGAAACATCCAAGAAGCGCTACTTCATGTCCAAAGCATGTTTTGTCTAAACTTTAGTTGCTATTAAGGATTCAACCACTGATAGTGACGACATGTGTAGGATGCTTGTTTAAAATTGTAATTAAGTTACCAAAAAGAATGATTTTATTCCTTTTCGTTTTTTTTTAAAAATTAATCTTTAATTGAATTCCTTCTAGGTTTTTTTTTTAAATTTTTTAAGTAATACCATTTGCAAATCTCCAAGCTGCCTCCGTTAAAACTGAATATATTTGAGAGGAAATGGATTATCTATGTTATTATGTTGATAACTAGTAATTACCCGTGCCTGAAGGCATTTTGAACATTTAATTATAAAATTAATTTAAATAATAAGTAAATTTTTTAATTATTAAGGTAGATATTTAAAATATTTTTATTAAGCATAGATTTAATTTAAACTAAAGTAACGAAATATGCGATTTGCATATATATTAAAAATATATATTTAATCAAAAATACAAAAAGAGATTTTGAATTTGAAATAAAAGAAAGAAAAAATGTCGAATTTAAAATTGAAAGTGTAAAAAAATTTAAATTACAAATGAAGAGAGAGAGAGAGAGAGAGAGAGAGAGCTACATAGGACACTTATCAACATCAACACCCTTGTGATTTGTATTATAGATATTTATGTGATGTAAAAATGGTTTATAATAATGTTGAACATTTGAGTTGAATAGTGTGTTGTTTATTAACCTTACTCAGTCAAATTAAGAATTAAATTGAGTTTTGTGATTTTGATTATGCTCAAAACTCTAAGGAAAGCAAAAATTATTGAGCCTCTACACAAATATTTCATCAATTACGTTATGGCAGGGAAAGCATTGGCCATGTCAATATTTATATTTCTCTTGGGTTTATTAAAACCTTGTGTCGTTGTCCATAAGTTTTGATTTCAACAATACAACAGTGGAATGATTTTGTTTATTGAATGAGATGTTTTTCATGCGATTTTAAATTTTTTCCATTGCATGGACTGAGATTTTTTTTCCGTTGTAAGTAGGTGCGTATAGCCTTTGTTTGGTAAGTGAGACTGTAATCTAGAAAACATTATGAGTTGTGCAAAAAGTAAGCATCATCAAATAGATATTTGACCTTTACATGCTTTTATGCACTTGCACGCGGCTCCCTTCTGTCGCCTAGTTTATGGTACATTACACATGGCTGTAAAACATTGGGCTTGTTTGTAGTTCTTTTCCCATTGTCATGCAGTAACTAGGTTCTGTTTTATTATCTTTTTCTTCCCTTCTTAAAAAATCTGTAAGGTATGAAAAAGGTTCTGGTAGATGAGGATGATAGTTGAAAGTTAATTTGATCTCATATGCTTGATTCCCACGATAAAGTAACGTGGATATCATGCCTAGTACAAGTGATATACATTCTGCTTATCGAGTAAAATTGGTTAGTGGTTCCACTCTTTATACATTTCTTGCGGATCTGAGAATTCTTTAGTTAGTCTTGCATATGTTAATGGAGCTTTTGAACTTGTAGATTCCTTTCGGTGCAGGCTATGAGATTTGGAGATCTTCCGTCGTGGGCAACTGAACTTGCTAATTTAATTCGTGAGGTGGTGCATTTTAGTGATTATGTTTCTGAATTTGTGGACACAACAGCTTGTGATGACGGTAAAGACACTTGCTTTATCCCATCAAGTTTACTTTGGAGAGAGCCTCTCTTTGACCAACTAATTGTGAATATATACCAACCAGGTGAGGTGCGATATGATTATTCGAAATTCTAAGTTTGCTTGTATTTGACATGCTTAAACACAACTGCTTTTTCACTTTTTCGTAAGTCTGCAATTATTTGACCCTGAATTCTGCTGTCATTTGACATCAGTTGCTTTGGGAGTTGCTGTTCATATGAAGAAAACAAATGCTGCTCCCCCTTGCCCTTCCCTCGTTATTTGAATAATTAATGATAAAAATGGTCAGGTGTTTGTTTACGCTTGTGCCGAATTTTTTTTTTCAATGTCTTCTGACAAAGTTCTAACGTTTTCACCAAAAGTTAGATATTTGTACTCTGTCGAAGTAAGGAATCATGGCATATGTGTTTGGAATAGATTCCTTTTTGTGAGGCATGGAAAGGAGCCAACCTTTAATGATTTTGTTGCATGCATAGTTATCCTAGGGAATGTGATGAGGCTCTCGGGAGTTCTGATTGTACATATTATTGGATGAATGCTGTGGTGGAATTGACTGGGGATAATTGAGATGACAGTGTGCTGGCTTCTGGTGATGCAGGGGATCTGTGCACATGTTGACCTTATGCGCTTTGAAGATGGAATAGCCATTGTATCCTTAGAATCATCTTGTGTAATGCACTTCACTCGAGTCAAAACTGAAGGTGGCATTTTTGGAACTTCAGATAGGGATCCAGGTATGGCCAAGATTCCCGTGTGTTTGACCCCGGGATCTTTAGTTCTTATGTGGGGAGAGGCCCGGTACCTTTGGAAGCACGAGATAAATCGCAAGCCAGGTTTTCAGAAGTGGGAGGGGAAAGATATTGATCAGAAAAGAAGAACCTCGATTACTCTAAGGAAGCTTTGCCACGACGAATAAAGTTCCATGGCACTGAACTTCCATTAAGTTTTTGATTAATCTTAAAACGTAATCACGTGTGAATTGTGTTCAATTGTGCTTGCAGTATCTGAAAACTTTAGATGGAGAATGTAAAGGGGGATGTCAAATAATAGGGTGTTCTGGAAAGGTGCGAAGAAATTTACAAATACTGGTTTGCGACAAAGGTAGGACAAAGGTAGTTTTGACAGTTGCTGGCGTCTCATTTGTGTCTCGGCTTAGAAAGAAGCACTCTTTGGAAACCCATCACAACTGTGCATCCCTCTTATCTATTTAAATCACACCACCATTATTATTATTTTCTGTCATTCATCTTACAGTGGGGACGAATTGCGAAAAATGGTGACTCCATTGTAACAAATTGGGACATTCTATTACATCATTGATCCTGTAGTTTGAATTTTATCTATTTAAACCATACACTTTTCTTTTGTCTCAATGTGGTTCCTCTGTCTGAAAATAGAATGCAGCTTCTCTGTTGTTCTTAGACCCAAAGTGTTCATTTTGTAGATACCAATGCGTAGATTATTTATGCAAAAAAATCTAGTCAATCAGATGTTATTACATGCTTCTCTTTGTTTGTAATGAAAAAAAAAAAAGAAAAGGTGTTCGGACATTTTATCCAGTTCAAGGGAAGAAGGCGCATTCACATTAAAAAAGGAGCCTTCAAAGCTTTATTGTAAAAGTGTTGAATTCGTCATCTTTTAACCGTATTATATTCACTTCAACAAAATAGTATTGCCAAAAACAAAAGAAATAATTGCACAACCCTTAATATGACACATAATATGTTGAAAGGTAAAAACATACTACAAGACTTTAGGGCCGAAGCTGTTGCTTGTGCGTGTACTTGTTGAATCCGTGCCGAGGGCAATGTGATTGGAATAAAACACAACAATAGGCATGGAGTGGCTGTAGGCTTACCTAAATAGTATCTGGTCAAGATTCTGCTCCTCGATGGATTATTAATTTGATATTTTGTAGAAAGAATCCACACACTCAAGTTGACAGAATGAACTGTTTAGAAAAATAGGACCAGACATGAGCTCCATATAACCAAACAACAAGGTGTTATTGGGTCTAAAGGACAATAGAGGCTCCTAACCCTGAAAAAACATTGGAACTGAATCAATGTTTGTTTTATAATATTTTTTAAGTCAATCTTCTTAATTCTGTACTCACTATATTTAATTGGAAGATTAAATTAATAAAATTAGTGTATGATTTTTTAGTACTTGAATTATTATGGTTTAAATTGATACTGTAATTAATTTTGTATTCAATTGCATTTAATTGGGGAGGAATGAGAAGTGAGGCCTGCACACAATTCAGTGACTCTAAATTGGGTGCAGGTCAGTAGAATCGATAATCTAAACTTTGGTTTTTTGCTCTTTTTCCATTTTGGTAGTTTTTAAATTTTTGATATCTAATTTTTCTTTATATATAAATTTAATGTCATATTAAACCAAATTCTATTCACTTTTGATACCTAATTCTTATTTATAAATAATTTAATTTCATAATTAAATCAGTGGCTATAAACCCAATCTATTCTTCAATTTGTGCCAAAAATTGAACAAATCGATAGGGAGAGCAACACTAACCCTAATGCCTTAAACTCTCTAATTGAAAGCTTCTATCCTACTGGTGGCACGATAAAACTTTAATATGATATTTTTGCTTAGGGTGGTTGGGAAAAGATGGCTTGTGACGCAGTGTCAATGATTCTTTCACAAATTGCATGTGATTGCACAAAGTTTGACACGCTAATTAGAATCAATGATAGACACATAAATAGGGAGTCTGAAGTAGCACACAAGATTTACAAGACAAAGTCTCAATCTTTCGTTAGGCCAATTACATACAAAGAATAAACTCTAAGAAGGCTTGTCTTATGCCACTTTTCATGGCCTTAAAGCGTAATTAATCACTACTTATAAATATGTTACAATTAATTATCAATAATTAACTCCCTCAACTGTTAGGTATGTACTGGTCCATAGACAAATAAGAACTAGTCCATTACACACATATTTGGAAGAAATCTCAAGCCTTCAGTTCTGTGACTGTCCGTAACTATCACGTTATGTTAGAGCTATGTCAAGTGTTGATCACATCCTAATATGTCACGTCATTGAATTTATCACATACTAAAACATTTTGGCTGTCTATCGTATACTAGTGTTAGTCCATGTCCAAATCATACATTTGTTAAGCCCAATAAATCCAAATAGCCCAATGATTGTAAGAACCCATAACGCACAAACTAATACGAAGTGCCCACATATATGCACTAAGTATTGTCATCATGTGCTAAGCATTAAGCTATTCTTGAAAGTCTAGTGACTACCCAAGTTAATAGAACAATGCCACTTTAATTAAGGCATGCCTCTCTCATGCCTTTTGCCTCTAAGGATTTGTGGTGGCAAGGATCTAAGACACCTTAGAAGTTAGGGTGCTAACAATTGGTCCGTTTGGGGATGACTCGGATGTGGCATACAATGTCCATCCATTTGCGGGTTTGGCTTAGAATTAGGAAAAGAAATGGGTTGTTTTTGGTTCTTTTTAGATTGAATCAATTTGGTTTAATTGCAAGGGTTTATGTAGATTACTTTTTGGTTTTGTATTTGGAATAAGTTCCCGTCTCTCCACTCTCTATGTAAAAATTAAGATTCTTTTTTGTTTGGAAGAGGGAGCGATGGCAATAACTCCCATTTGGTCTTCCCATATCTTTTTTTCCTTCTCCTCTGCTATTTCTATTTTCTCTATCGTGATCCCGCTCTCATATTTGTTCTTTTGTTCTTATATGTGATTTGTATTTTATTTTATTTTAATTTTTTCTATTTTTTTTCTTTTATCATTTGTTCTTCACCATTCAATACTTTTCGAGTAGCTCTTTTAAATCTAAATGATAATCAAATTGACGTAAGTAGATTAATGTCAATAATACAAATAATTGATGTTAGACGACCACTTTTGACCTTAGTAAATATTTTTGTAAGAATTGGATAGAGGCCATTTTAACTGGCTATGTAAGAAAAAAAGCAACAATGTGCAACTCATGTTGATTGGCCTTTGTCTTTTATTTGTTAGTTTTTTTTTTGTGTTTTAATATTATTTTTATACGTGAAGGTTTGTAATTCTTTATACAAAAACATAACTATTCGAGAATAGTGGGGTCACCCGGTCTTTCTCCTTTATTTTAAAGAATTTTCTATTTCTTTTTTTTTCTTTTTTAAAGGGTGGTCTCCCTACCTTTTTTTTTAATGACATTCACCCAATTTTCTACCTTTCCGCCCTCTCTATTCTATCTATCTGATTATAATCCCTAATCTTTCCTTTTTGCCTTTTCTTCAATTGTTATCAATGGTGAGGTTCAACGCACTAAAGCTCATTGCTTGATAAGGTTCCTAAATTGTAGAGATTAGATGTAAAAAATGCTTGATCTCTCCATATATATATATATATATACCCACATTCAAACTTATATGTACAAAAGTATTAACTTTTATAGATAATTCAAGATTATGAAGTTTTAGTGATGTAAGTACCTCTAATTTATTAGAATATTTGGTGTTGAATTCTTAATTTAACCACTAATTATTGCCGATTCTATTATCACCTTCCTTGCCAATGCATGTTCCCTGTTATAATAAGACTACTTAGCATTTTTTTATATACTTTTGGTTAGTCTTGTCTTAGTATTTTATGTTTTAATAATTTGACAGTGGCTATATTTTGGTGATTATAATTTGTCACATAATTTTGCATTTTATATGTGATAATTAAAAATAAATAATAAATTTATAAAATAACATAAACACCTCATGTGAGATGCCACATTATGTAATATCCAAATACGGTTATCGTATTATTACAATTGTGTTTTACAATTTTTTTTTTTCATGTTAGCTATAAATGTTTTTGTCTCTTAAACTTGTACTTTTTAGATTTTTTTTATGATTAACAATTTTTTTACTCATTTTTAATGAATAATATGTATTATTTTTATTTGATATGTAGATTTTTATTAGATTCAATTATTGTATGATATTTGTTCCTTTTTTTTATTCTCTATTTGGGATAGGATAATTTTTTTATGCTCTGCATAAAAGTTTGGTTGTTTTTTATTTTTTTAAGAATTTTCTTCTTCCCGTGTTAAGTCTTCTTTTCCTCCTTTAAAAGAGGTATTTGTTGCATTCTATATATTTTCTTAATTAATTTTATGTTAAATTTGTAATTTTTTGAAGTCTCGTAACTTTTTGTGATAAAAAAGACTCTACCTAAAATTTATTTTGATGATAAAAAATTATTTGTTTATAGTACTTGGTGTGTAAATTATTTATATAAATAAACAAATAAATTAAATATTATTAATTAATTGAAATATATTATTTTTTTTAAAAATAAACCATTAATAGGTATAATTTATTTAAGCAATTAATGATACTTTTTTATTTTTTAAAAAATAGGTATAATTTATTTAAGCAATTAATGATACTGAATCAACTTATTTTTGTGGGTATAAAAAAACCCGAGCCAACCCAGTTCCGCGGACACCATTTGGGGCGAGCGCAGTGTCGAACCAAATCCGTACAGAATAACCCATTCCCATACCCGAAACCAAACGTTGCGTTTTCCAAATGAGTTCAACTTCCACAGCTGAACTCAACTCCTACAGGTCCCGACGGTTGAGAGAATTGCTCCGGCGAACAAGACATGGCAGTCCGATCAGCCGCCGAAGATGAATCCGTACATAGATCATCGACTTCCATTCTTAATCTTTTTGAAAACCCAAGAGTTGGCTTCGCTCTCGCTCTGCTTTTCGTTGATGCGCTTGTCGTCTCTCTAATAATCGCCTACGTTCCATGTAAGAACAGATCCGAATCTTCTCCATCTCTACTCACCTCACTCTCTTGCTCAGAAATTTCTTTTGTAACACATTGATTCGCAATATTTCCAGATACAAAGATTGATTGGGACGCTTACATGTTACAGGTGGGTACCATTTTGAAAACCTTAATTTTACTATGTTTCTTGGATTTCTGATCTAACCCTCTGTTCCGCACGCTTCGGAGATCATTACTCACCCAGAAAGCCAACTCAATGGGAAGACTGCCACTTATGAAAATTTTCCTTATTTAATCGATGTGGGATAGGATTGTAACGTTCTTTTCACGTTCCGCAATTGATATCTCGGCGGTTTTCAGTTTACTGCACTAACCAATGGTAGCCGATTTTCTTTTGGCGGCTTCACTCACATATCAGTATCCGATTACTAAATTGTCTTGATTCAGCCTATATAGGTCGCTCGCTTGGTGACTTTGACCACTGAGCGATAATTCATTCGATCCAAATACTCGAATAGGTTGTGTGCATTCTCATAGGGAGAATGGTAGTTGTTCTGATACCAAATGTTATAAATATTTGGGTAGAACTCACCTAGGAAAATTGATTTACAAGGGGAAGGTGGCTAATGACTATTTACACGTAGAAAGTCTCTTAATCTATGTGGGACAAGATGGTAACATCATGTTGTTTGTATTGACCGATGAACAGGTTGATGGGTTTCTTGCAGGAGAGAGGGATTATAGGAATTTGAATGGCGACACAGGCCCTCTGGTCTACCCAGCTGGCTTTCTCTATATATACTCTGCCATGCAATTTCTCACAGGAGGGCAGGTCTACCCCGCTCAGGTAATTTAGCTTTTCTCGTCCATTTTGCTATTCTGTTGCTATAAATTTTTAATTCTAAAGCTAGGGTTTTACAACTGCATTGACTTAATATTGAATTTCCGAAACAAGTCAATTCTTATCACTTATTAGTGAAGGAAAGAACACAAAATGTAAACGGCAGATGAACAATTCACATGTAGTAAAAGTAGATTTTTGATGGAGAATGAAGACGAAAGTTGAGTTTGAAATAAAGAGAAGGAGAAAAAGTTTGGGTTTAAAATGAAGAGAGAGATAAAAATGGTGGGTTTAAAATGAAAAAGAGAAGAGAGCTAGTTAGTGATAGAGTAAAGGGTGGAAGAAGTGCTACATAAGATAAATGTCCCGACAAAGTCCGTCTCCCATGTAATATATATTTTAAGATTATGCATTAAGGATCCTGAAGTGAAAGTCATGTCCGAAGATTAGCGGATCACCCATAGGCCCCTAGTTTTTTTAATATTCCGTAGACTTTTAAATCTCATATGCATATTTCTTTTGCTCATCTTTTTACAGACACGATTTTTTCCCCCTCCCCTCAATCTCCTAAACTAGAGTCATCATGGGATTTAAATTGGTTTCCTAGAGTTTGATATAGTAAAAATCTAGCTAACAAAATCAATATAAAATACAATTTGGTAAATGGAAATAAGAATTTATGAGCTTATATACATGTAATTATCCTCACCCCTCCTATTTTTGTATTTGTCAGTTGGTGTTTTAATTCTGGCATATTTGCATGACATTGTGCGTATTAAATATAGCGTGGTTCATGGTAACAACCACTCTCAACCATGTTATTTAACCCGTAGAAAAAGGAAAGAAATTGTTTGGTCACAACTCTGTTGTTGAGACCAATAATCTCATGGATTTCGAGTTGGTGTCGTATGCTCTTAGCCTGTTAATGACTGTAGTGCCAACGGAATATCTCTTATCGTTAGTGGCTTATGACTTCTTCTATAAATAATTAGCTATTTTGTGTCCATTATTTCCCACATAACTAACTACGTACTATTAACTTCTACTTTTTCATGTGAGTGCAGATTCTATTTGGCATTCTCTACATTTTAAATCTCGGAATTGTCTTGTTCATATATGTGAAGACTGATGTGGTATGCAACGCTCCTTTCGTTACTTTAACTTTGAAGTACTAATTTTTGTTATAATAGTACTTGTGTGTTATAATTTTGGGACGCTTGACCAGTCAAACCTACTTAATGTTCTATCAATAAAAGAAGGAAAAAGAAAAACAAACCAGAATCCTGATTTAACATGTTTAAGATCTTGTAAAGTGCAAAAGAAAGGTTGGAAACTCTCTTAATAGACAATTAAGGATAGACTAAACCAAACCAAACCAAACTAAGTTTTTGTCCCAATCAATTGGAGTCAACTACATAAATCTTCTTACGCCATTCTGCCCACAACTAAGAATAGACTCTGCGGTCTAGAAGTTTTTGGAGGTGTATGCATGTTCATGGATAAGATTTTGGTCAAATAACGGATTTTTATGTTAAAGATTTATTTCATTGATCATTAGTATCTATTAAGGTGTTTTTCTTTGGAAGGTGATGGATGTTCAACAACAATGTATATTATAATAACCGTTTTCTGTTAATATATGATGTCTTAGCAGTATGCTCCGATATGCGATCATTACCCGTTAAAAGTGAGGAAGAGTGCCCAAATATGCCCCTTTAAAATTCCTTTTATTTCCTTCCTTGTTGTAATGTAATTAACATCAGATTTTTTCCTTTGGTGAGTTCATGTTAAAAGGTCTGTCTTTCTTTCTTATCGTGATTTTTTCATTGTTTCTAAGCTACAAAAGTTAAGATGAAATCAAGGTTTGTCAAATTATTACTTCAATGAAAATGTGATATTTGTAGTTTTTTTGTGTAAGATTATTTCTCAGTTTGGATGTGCAACTTTGTAGTCCTAATATACTGCAATAAAATGTTTAAATTTAGGTTTTAGCGTCTCGCGTGAATAACGTTGATTGTGAATGAAATCAAGCAGAAGACTTTAATGGTTGTTTTTTCCTGTATATATCGAATTTGGAAACTATATGCCGCACTGCTGGTTCTCTTATATCTTGTCTTTATATGTCTTGCATTACTATTGAACTTCCTTGCAGCTTCCATGGTGGGCCTTTTCCTTGCTTTGTTTATCAAAAAGAGTGCACTCCATCTTTGTGCTTCGTCTTTTCAATGATTGCTTTGCCATGACCCTCCTCCATGCTGCACTGGCTTCTCTTCTTTACCAAAAGTGGCATCTCGGTTTGATTATTTTCAGGTTCTATTTTAGTCAATTATTCAATTTCATAACTCTTGGTTGCGTTTGATTTGACTTTTTCCGTGATATTATGATAGTGGAGCTGTTTCAGTAAAGATGAATGTGCTTCTTTATGCTCCACCTTTACTGCTACTCATGTTGAAGGTACACTAATATATGTGTTGTCATTGTTTTTGAAAAACATACATTGTCTTCAAAAATCTTCTGGTTATGGTATAGAATGACTGAAGCAACATTTCAATGTTGTTACTTGGAACATTCTACAGGCTATGGATATAGCTGGGGTGTTTTCAGCTTTAGCAGGGGCAGCATTGGTGCAGGTGCCGGTTCTTATATTTCTGTTTAGGTGTACCTTTTGTGTATCATCTTCCACAGATGAATGTAGTATGATCTTAAGATAATAATTGATACGGATAGATCTGAGTCCATTGCTCTCTAATGCAGCTAACTATTCATCTTTCTTCTTCTTCTTCCTTTTTTTTTTTTTGGGTGGTTGATGTGTGAGTTCTTTCATTGAAAATCTTGTTTTCATGTCTAATGTTTGGTAGAGTACATGAATACACTTCATCGAGTAGGAATAATTAACATATTTTCCTTTTCTGTTATCTGATTAGGTGAGTTGAACTACAACCGCAATTAACACATGAGGGGTCATTGTCTGATCAAGATTTTATTTCTTTTCGAAACCATTTGGCATATGGTCCTGCAGATTCTCTTGGGGCTACCTTTTCTGTTAGCAGAACCTACTGCATATATATCAAGAGCCTTCAATCTTGGCCGTGTCTTCATCCACTTTTGGTATTCTTTTTAACCTGAAAAAGATTGCATGTGACTGTAAATCATTAGCCACCTGAATTGGATGTATTGATTTGCTAAAAGAATTGATGGATATAGGTGAATGGAGATCTTTGCTTGTTTGTTCTATGATATTCTTCGTAATGTTGGTAGGAGGCACCTAAATATAACATCGAAGAATTGTAATTATGGTCAGGAATAATACCAAGAATAATCTCATGACAGATAACAGGAATGTTAATGACCATCTCAACTAAAATCTCAAGCTCTTTTTTTTTTCTTTTGTTTCGTTTTGATAAGCATTTAACATCCTAAGCTATTAATGAAAGCTGTAAGCCTGTAACTTAATTGTTTGACAAGCTGTAACTGATTCGTTTGTCTTAGAACTAACTTCAAGCTGCCTAGGGTTTGTAAGCCATCTAAGTGAATGCATTTTATATGGCCCTTTTGAGAATATACTCTGTAATTCCATCCTTTGGGCCTTGTTGGCTGTCGCAGTGATAGTTGGTAGAAAGTGTTAGGAAATTGTTTTGATATCAGAAGTTGTGAGTTGGAATAAGAACTTGGGCCTCCTGTTCAGTCATGAATCATTAGCATTTCTTGCAATTACAAAGCTTACTCTCTCTCTTTCTTTTTTTTTTCTTTTTCTTTGCAGGGGCGGGGAGAGGGGGGGGGGTATTACGCATTTCATTTGAATCTCATTTCTGATGCTTGGATGAGATATTTAAGATTACTGCAGAAATCACCAGGAATGTTTTATAAACTTTGGAGAAACTTGCAGGAAACTTTTTGAAGTTCCTCAGGAAATGCCAGCAGACTCGCATAAGTTTATATATCCAACAATTTACTCACAGAATTGATAAATTATGCATAGATAAAATCATAAATTATAGAGATAAATAAAAGTTTTTTAATTTCTGTTGAACTCTTGAACTCGATTGATTCAGATTCAATTCTCGCTTCACTTTCTCATTTTAGGTCGAATTACATTTCCTGCTAAAGTGATTTCCATACCATTGTTTGTTCTCCCTTCTGGTGATTGAGGTTGTGCATTGAATGGTTTGCGTTAAAGTATTGTTGCAGATATAGTTAGTTTTGGTATGAATTTTCTTTTAAAATATATTTGATCTGAGGTCATTAGAACCATTCTTTTCATGAAAAGATGGTTTTCATTTGTTCTTTTGAATCGCAACCGGCACCATTCAATCAACTACACATGAATTTGGTTCCTCCAGCTACCCCTTTCCTTTTCTTCTTCTTCTTTTTTCTTTGATGGTTTTCATTTGTTTCTTTTGGAATCACCAGACACAATTCAATCAGCTACTCATGTATTTGGTTCCTCCATCTATCCTGTTGTCTTCTTTATTCTTTGTTGTTATTATCATTATTAGTGTATCAGATAAATAGATTCCAAGTGCTTAATAAATCGGCGATGTACAAGATGCTTGCATAGTGTAATCCTTGCACTTTGTCTGCTATTCTCTGATCATGCAGAAAATCTGAGGTGTATGACCATCTTCCGGATAATGACTTTGAGCGATGAGTTATTATTATTTTTTTAATCAAGGATTTCTTAACTTGCAGAAGTCATATGTAATGAACAGTCTACCTAGTGCACAACTCTCCGCCAATAACAAGGTTTTAAAGGCATATTAGGTAGGCAGCCTTACACCCAGTTTTCTTGTCGAGAGGTTGATTTTCGCCACTTGAATTCGAATCACTATTCTAGAGGCAGACAACACATCACACATGCTATTGCGCCAGGCCACATCTGAATTGGTTCACTCAATTAAACAAAATGCAGAAGTAAATAAAAGTTTAATAGAAAGTTAGATATTTTGTCCACTCATCTGTTTGAAGTCTATCAGTGTAGTAATGTCAATTATTGTTGGGTAAGTTTTTTAAAGAATCAAATAAACCTTAATTGTTCTATGGTATCAGCACTTCCTATTAAGGGTGCTGGTCTTTGCAAATTTTATCTTCAAGAAAAACCTGTTAATTCTGTACAATCTCCTTTTCATGTTGCTTTAGAACTCTTCTTCAGTGTTAACTTTGATTATTGCTTGTTTGTAATTTTATTTCAGGTACTCCCTAGTAGATCAATTTAGAAACTGACTTCTCATTATTTTACCAGGTCTGTTAATTTCAAATTTGTTCCCGAACCTGTGTTTGTATCAAAGGAGTTTGCGGCCTCTTTGCTAATTACCCACCTCATACTACTTGCAGTGTTTGCTCACTATAGATGGTGCAAGTAAGTAGATTTTATGGCCTTCGTTGCCAATAAAACTAAATGGAAGTGAAGTTGTAACAATGAGACGTTGAGACTAAGAAAACTCTTGCCACCCCTTCGCCAAAATGAAGTTTAAATTAATAGTTTTATTCTTAGGAAGGTTTTTAATGTCCTCATTTAGAATTCTTTCCAAATTTGGTTTTGCTTTTTTGCTTTCTAGATAAGTTGATTGGATCATTGAGTATGGATGGATTGCCAGTGTGTGAGCCCTTGTATAGGGTATTCACAGATGTAGTTGTTTGGTTTGGTAAAAAGGTGGGCATGCGGAGGTTAAAAATTCGGATGTGTAAAATGGGAGAGAGAGTGGCAGGTGTGCATGACAAGGGACTACGTCTGAAGGATTGTTTCTCTTAGTTTTGGGCTCTAACTTTGTTACTTCCATTCTTAATATTTTCATTCCAGTAGTCAACTTAATTTACTTGGAAGTTCTATTGGCATTCTGTTTATTTTTGGCAGGCATGAAGGTGGACTTCTCTTTTTCTTACATACTTGGTTTGTCACCATGAAGTTTAGAGTTTCTGTTTCAAGAATTTTCTCTCTTAAGCATTTTCGTGATCGTCATTCTACCTTCAAACTTCTAAATAAAGAGCGTAAGTCATAAACCACCTTTTTCTAACTTTTATCTCCTTCTCTAATGTTGTTTTCAAAAGTATGTTTAACCCATTTCTTTCATTTATTTCATAATCTCATGTTTTTTTTTTCAGTTTTCTGTTTATTTCCTTTACTGGACTGGATAATAAAATATGGATTTGTGATGGATTCAGATATTGTGACTACTATGTTTGTCGGGAACTTTATTGGCATTTTATGTGCCAGATCACTGCATTATCAATTCTACTCATGGTAAGTGTTGCTTGACAAGATTAGTTTCTAATTCTTGTAGCTACTAGCTAAATAGATTTGCCTTCCGTGACAAGGAAATAAATGTAGAGATTAGGTCAAATTGAAATCTTGAATGCATATACCATTATACCTCTTCTTGTTCTATCTCCCGATGCACACGATACACATGCCCCTACTCATGTATGCTAGTTAAGCCCGCATAAACCCTTTTGGGAGTGCCCCTCAAGAGGGACCTCCCTTTTTTTTTTTTCGCTTTTTTAGTTTTTTTTTGGGGCGGGGGGTTGTTGAACTAGAGGCATAGGAGGATTATGGGATACGATTTGTTGTTTGTCCTCTTTTTGTGCTTTATTTGCTTTCCTTTTAAGTGGATTCCTTTGTTCTTGATTTCTACATATTGGAGAGCCATGTGATTTGTAATATTCTTTTGTTTATTTATCTCTTTGGAGGATCTCATGTCCCTTGTTGATCTTCTTTGCGTTTCTTTATTGGTACATTTTTAAATAAATTATCTTGTTGCTCGTCCGGGGAAAAAAACGGGAGACTCTGTCAGCCTGTCAGGAAGTTATGCCTGGCCACCCCTTGTTTTACTGGTCATTAAAATTGCTTCTTTTGAATTTGTAATATAATCGTATAGAGTTTGAAACACCACCTTCTTGTTAACAAACGAAAAGGCCTGGGATTGACATTTACACCTTAGACATCTCCAATGTAAAGTAAATTCATGCAAGAGAAGATGCAGAATAAGGGAAGATAGGTCTTGAACAATTTTCAGAAGGTTAAAAATACCTTCAGGTGATACAACTTCAAACCCTATACAATTTCAATGGACCGCAAAAAAGCGTTAATTAATAATTACACTTGGCAACCCTGCACTTTCACAAAAAACCACTTCAGTCCCTCCACCAATTTGGGACCGTTAATAGGTCACACTTCATTCTTTAGATCAAGTGTCAATGAGGACCTTCTATCCAGTAAATAAACAAAGCTGATAGAAAAGTGCATGTGCTCTCTTTTTGAGAGATTTTTGGTAATTTTAACTAGAGAACCAGCATGAATGGCAATCTTTCTCTCGTGCTTCTCACTCAGGCCAATTTGGCATGATTTATATACCTAGTCGATATATTAGGGCAAAATGAGGATGAAATTCTGATAAACTACTCCCAAATCGTGAGAAGTTTGAGAGGGATTAGGGCAAATATTAGGAGAGAAACTTGTTTGCGAATTGAAATTGACTATGTTACGAAAGGGTGGGTTTGGAAGGGGTAGGGTAAGACAGTTATAAGTTGTCGTTGCATTTCTTATTTGTTTATCACCGGATTTTATATGATTAAAGTCTATGAACATGTTCTTGCTTGGATCTTCAGCAAGAAAAAACATTCATGTTTAGTAAGATTTTTCTTTATGTAGGTATTTCTATAGCCTACCATATCTACTGTGGAAAACGACTTTTCCTACATTCCTACGGTATGTTGGTCGACGATTTCTTTCTTTTTTTTCTTTTTTTTTCTGAGCTTTGCTTCTATTTGTATCTTTTTTCTAGCCGGGTTATTCGCTGATCTGCTTGGTGCTGCCGATTTTGCAGTTTAATTTTGTTTATGTTGGTGGAGTTTTGCTGGAATGTCTATCCTTCAAACGCCTATTCGTCCATCCTACTGGTTTGTGTTCACTTAATTGTGCTATGGGGCTTATGGGTTGCCCCACCTGAATATCCTTATGCAGATGGTAAATCATTAACTAAAAACAAGAGAAAATGATGTGCTGAGCTATTTCTATATTTCCTGTTTTGATTTCTCCTTCCCTCACCCCAAAAAAGAGAGAAGAAAATGTATGAACAAATGTTGTAATGTAGATTAATGAGATTTTTAGACAGGGAGAAGAGTATTCCAGGTTTCTTCGTTTCTTTTTCTTTTTGTGCACCTTGTGATTATTTGTTTTATTTTATTTTATTCCTTTTGAGGTGAATAATTTTTTTCCGTTTGTTTGACTTGGCTGATCATGTTTGCTACTGCCTTTTAGCAGCAATTTTTAGCAGGGTGCAATCAGTTTGCAATCCACACTGGTTCGCTCAATTTATGTTACGTGGGTGAGTAAGTTGGATTTGGTGGGTTGAATAAAAAAAATTAAGTGCGGGTTGATTGCTAATTATATTTTATTAACTTGTTATTAATCTAACTCAATTCATGTAGAGTAGTACGATGAATTCAAATTATATATATAGCTTTATGAATTTTATATAATATATAAAAAATAAATTAGAACATTTATAATTTTAATTGCTAGTGTTACATATTGTGAATATATTTTTAGATAAGTATGTATTATAAATTTTATTGTTATAGATATTTAATTATGTTATTATTATTATTATTATTGTTATTGAATGACTATTTTGTTTTTAGTAGGTCTTTTGTACTTGATAAATGTTTTTATTTTTTAAAAACTAATTTTAAGATAATATTTAAAATTTAACAAATTTTCAACATGTTAAATTGCTTAAATTGCGTATTGAAACTATTAACTTTTTATACTTTAACTCGAATTCGTTGATTGATTTTGACTATTAATGAATTAACAGCGGGGTTATAAAAAAACTCTACTCGATAAAAATGGATGGATTGGTATAAATGTTTTTCCAATTAAAGTCATGCACACTACACTATCCAATTTTAACCTTTTCTACATTAGAAGCTCTGTCAAAGTCTAGCTTGTCTTCCGTCCCAAATGGGATTAGATAAGTTCAGTCGGACCATTTTTGGATCCAAAATGAATTTGAATTCAATATGAACTTATTTTTTGTCCTCTAGAAGTTAGTTTTTTGTATTTTTGTGTTTTTAATTAGAAAAGTGAAACTTGGTTCAAAATAAGTTATTTGATAATTTAATTCTTAAGATAATTTTTTTGAAGTTAATTATTTGGATAAAAAAGTTAATTTTTTATTTTTTGTTTAAATTAGATAATTTTGTTTTTTTATATATTTAATTTTAACAATTATATATAGTTAATAGTGGTAGTAAATAAGTTATGGATGATAAGTATTATTATATTTTAAAAGTGATTGGAGTTTGAATATAATATTATAAGAATTAGTATTTTGATTGGATTTTTTAATATTTTAATATTTTTGTTTTTTTACCAAACGGATCATATTTGCTTTTTTTTTTTTGTAATTTTAGCTAAAAATCCAAAAAGGTAGAGTTTCCAAATTGACTATTTAAACTATTTATTTTATTAGTCTTAATTTATATTTATTACTGTAAAAAAATTCAAATTAATTAGCTGACTTAACAAAATACATTTGTGTTAATAAAATAAATAGTAATAGGCACCACGTTTTATTTTTATTAATATATATATAATTTGTTAAGACAGTTAATAATATTTAATTAATTTAATTTTTTTAATAATAATATATAAATTAAAAATAATAAAATAAATAACTAAGATAATCAAAATGGGTCGATTTTAAACTTAAAAATAGTCAGATTGAACTGGTCCAGTTTCCTAACAGTACTGAAAAGAAGCCTCTTCCATTTGATTCGCTTTGTGTTTTTCTTATGTACTAGAAATTAAACTGGAAAATAACTGATTCTGGAGAAGTTACATTTTAATGCTTTCTTGATTTTCACCAATTAACTTTCACTATAAAATTAGTGGAAATAAGCACCCACGCTGAATTTTGTAGTTCTCAATATATTGCTGATTTTCCATCTAAATTTTAAACTGATGTGTTAGCTTGGCTGTCACAGTTGTTATATGTTTATGTACTAAGAATTTAAGAATTTTAGGGTTCCTTTGGTATTTTGGATAGAATTTAATAGAATAGAATAGATAAATAATATTGTATGTTTCAAATATTTTTTTAATATAAGAGAATTATAGAATAAATTATGTGTACAATGAAAACTTTGTTTCATATTTAGTTAGAATGAGATAAGAAATTAAATAAAAATTATAAAACTATTTTTGACCATTTTATAAAGAGAAAATATAATTTAGAACTAGGTATTATTAATACAATAAATAAGGGGGATTATCAATACCCCATTTACCAAATAAGTAATACCAATCCCGTGATACAGATGTATGATTTTTTTTTTGAATGGCTAAACTCACATACCCATTATACCCATGTATTGTTCTTGCTTTTTTTTTTGAATGGCTAAACTCACACACTCATTATATCCACACAAACACCTATACTATTGGCCCAAAGGCCATTTGGTGATACAAATGCACGATTAGTTATCATATAAGACAAAAATTAAACGGTGAGCCATTCATCGTTTTTAATTCTACTCGATTCCTCTCTCTCCAATTATCCAAACATGCCATTAGTACAATTAAGTTCTTTGTTTGTTTTTTTGACTAAAAATTACTGCAATACAGTTTTCATGATTGTTTTTTTTAATTATTATTAAAAATTTGTGTAGTGCACTTATTTTATTTATTTAGTTGATTAATTCTTGTATTAGTCTAGTGAATAAATTACATGTATGTAATGCGTTATTCAACGGAAGATAATTAAGATTATAGGCTTTCTTGATTTTTTGGATTTGATTGGAGTGGATAAATGGTAAGATTAAATTATATTGGTTATATGGTAGAATTAGATTATACTAGTTATGCGGTTGCATTGAATTGTATTAGTTATAATTGAATTATGAGATATAATTATTTTTAATTATAGTAAAAAAAATAAAAAAAATAGTTCAAAAACTCTAGTTTCCATCAATATCACAATTCTTATTGTATTAGTTATTATTTATTTAATATGTTATATACTGTGTAATTTATCAAATATCTCAGTACAGATGATGAGTCGGGTAAACAAATAAGAGATTGCATTACATTAATTTTTAGTTAAAAAACAAATTAAAAATGTATTGTATGTACTAATTTTTAGTCAAAAAACAAATGAGAAATTGAATTGCACCAAAATTCTTAGTGCAATTTATTTTTGACCAATCAGAAAAACAAGTTGAGGCATACGAATTGTGGTATTGAGGAGATTAAGATATTTGAATTATTTTTTACTTTATATATAGTTTAAAATAATAATATCTTATGATTTAATTATAAATAATAAAATCTAATTTTAATGTATAACTATCACGATTTAATTTTATAAAATAACTATTATAATTTGATTTATCATTTATCGGGGGTCGAGTGGAGATGGCCATGTGTGGTTCGCTCGCATTAAATGGAGCTTTGAATTTTGAAAATTTGAACACAAATGGCGCTACTCTATTTTATTTGAATTGACCAAAATGCCCATTCTGGTTATCTGACTTTTAGTCTCATTTGACAAAAATGCCCTCATAAACTCTAACGAGCGCATGAAAGTTAGTTAGCATTTGGTTGAACGGCAGTAATAGGACACAAATGGAAATGGTCCTGGTCTCCTGCGGGACAAAAACTAGCAAGTAGTACCTACTATTTAGGGTCTGATTGGAATTAACTTAAAAGTTTATATATATATATATATTAGTTAAAAAATTTAATTAGGTTTAAAGTAGATTATTTGATAAATTTGGTTTAAAGTAGTTATTTTATGAAAAAAAATGGTTGGTTGGAAAAAATGTTAATTTTTTTTGTTTAAATTGAATAATATTGCTCTATTATATAATTAAGAATAAAAATTATATATAGTTAATATTCACAGTAAATAAGGCATCAAATAAAGATGTTCTTGCATTTTAGAATTGAAGAGGCTTATCAAAATATATCAAATAAATGTAAACGTCGAAATACAATAGTTATTTCAAGTAGACAAAAGTCATTTCCAAATTGATAAAAAGAATTTGCAATGAAAAGTTCTCTTAAAGACATAAAGAGTGTCGAACAAATAAAAGTTTCTACTTATTTTTACTACGATAAAAAAAAGTAAAAATTGAGAGGTAATTGGAGAAGACAAAATTTCTTCAAAGAAATAAAATTATATATTTAAATACATAGATAAAAACTTTTTAAAGATATAGAATGTCATAAAAAAATGTAATATGAATAGATTTTATGTTAAAAAGATAACTCCAAAAGATAATTAAAATAATAAGGACTGAACCCTATAAAAAAAATATGTAATTATATGTCTATACAAACATTATATTATTTTTTACAATAATTATGGTTAACTTAAGTATCAGAATACTTTCGATCGGTCACACCGGTCGGAGCTCTAACAGTACTCTCATTTTATAGAATTTTAAAATTCGTGGTATTGATCATTTTTTTCTTTGGTATATTCATCGTTATGTAGAGGTATAATTTTTTTTCTGTGGACGAAAATATGTAACATTTATAATTTAAGGTATATAAAATATTAATATTATTACAATGGTTAATTTATTTTACCAAATAAATTTATTATTTAATGTGACATACCATTTTCATTAAGAAAAAGTTGTTGACGTAGTTGTTTGTAATTTTTTTTTTCCAGTTGATGGCTATGAACCTTTGTTTTAACGGGTTTTATTTTGCAATTTTTCAAATTGAGTACTGCATTTATTTTAATAATTCATCATATTCAAGACAACTTACTAAAAGCACTCTACTCCATACGATTAGTTGGGAGTGACTAATTTGTTTGTCTTTCGAATTAAACAAAATAAATAATAAGAATTTTATAGTTAATTTTTATGTGAAACTCAGTACAATCGATCAATGCAAAAAAACTCATCAAATTCTTGATATTAAATTTTTTTTTTACAATTAACTATTCTGAGTAAGGATCTATAATGGGATAAAGTTAATTAATTTGATAATTTAATTTAGGAATTGAAAACGCAAAAAAAGGAACTGTGACTCCATAGAGTTATGAAATTGTATTGGAGGCTGACCTCTTAACAGGGGTAGCTTCGTCAATTTAACATGATGCATCAATGGCAAATGGGTAATTAAGTAGTCTATCGTGGAAAAAGAATGTGCGTGGTCAGTATTTATTTATTTACGATTTGCGATTACAATCATTTGCTTCATTTTCCAATTTGCGAGGTTTAGCTTGCACAGAGAGACGAGTGGACGAACAGAGCAGAGATCCATTGATACGAATCGAAGAATGGTAAGTTCTTTCTTTAGAAATGTTTTGCAATCTTCCTCTCTGTTAGGTGCGTTTGGTTTTGAATTTTTCTTTTTCATTCTTGTTTGATGTAGTTTGAATCGTCATTCGCGTTGTTAGGGTTTCCACGAATTCCCATCGCAATTTGGTCGAAAATCTCCATTTAATTGGAAGCCATCAAACCGTCTTTTTGAGGAAATCATCTCTAGTTTTCTCTCTTCCCCTCGCTCGCTATACGAAAATGTACAAATGTGTATATGTGCGCGTTTTTTTTGTGCGCGCGCGTGTTCCGACTCTGCAAGATCCTAAAATCTAGAAACCAATCACGATGGATAAATATTTATGGCTTCAAAAGGTCCGTAGATTCGAAGACTGAGGGATTAGAGTGGAACTGCTGAAGTATGAACGTGGTTGCGCCCAATCTTGTAGGACTACGGATTTTTCTATTAAGAATTCCAAGTTTACATCAGAATCTGAAGGGAAATTCTATAGTGTGCACCCTTTGGTTATCTTTATTTTGGTTTTGGTTACGACATTTTTAGGCATTCGTTATGATTATTTTAGACTCTATGGTGTGCACCCTAATTTGCTATGGTGTGCATTCCTCAGTTATTTCAACTTTGGCTTTTGGTTATTACAACTTTGACCTTTGATTATCTTAACTTCAATTTTGGTTATGATAATTTTAGGCTGGTATGTAGTTATTTCAAATTTGATTTTTTTGTTATTTCAACTTTAGCCTTTGTTATATAAATTATGGGGTAAATTAAAAGTGCATTGGTATGCACCCAAATAGTAGGTGCACACTAGACTGTATTACCAAATCTGAATTTCTTGCTAAAGTCTCTCAGTGAAATCTCACTAGAAGAAAAGTGTACAGCATGTCCATGCTGCGAATTTTTCCGTTGAATGTATTAATTAATTTATGAGAAGTAGGCTGTGCAACAAAGAATTAATTTATGAGGAGCAGGCTGTTCCTTTGTTGCAGGCAATGTTGAGGTTATTTCTTTCTAATCATGTTGGGCTTTGGGACTTCTCTACTCCCATCAACCTTATCAATCTTCAGCTAAAATTCTACGGGTAGTTAAGGTCACCCATGACCAATCCTTGGAAGGTTTGGCTAACGAAAACTTGTCAGTTGCTGCATCGGCCATTTTTTTGCTGGGTGTAATAGCTACAACACCCTGTTGCTTCGGGTGTCTAAATACCCATGTAGAGGTATTACCAAGGGCTGCTTCATGTCAAAGCTATGTATTAAATGCATCGATGACTTAAGCTTGAACATTGCATGGCCTAAGGGCAGTGGTGATAACGAAATTGAGGTTAATTACTGCCTTCTCCTAAAACTAGTTTCACTGATAATATGTGGAAGTAGCCGTGACAACGAAATTGAGGTTAATTATTGCCTTCTCCTAAAACTAGTTTCACTGATAATATGTGGAAATATCGATATAATTTCTTAGAGTCATTTTTGTCTGAATGCTAAATGATGAACATAAGCCAGATGGTGGAATAGGAAGCTCTAAAATGTAGAATGTCATGAGTGATTCGGAAGCTTTGAATTCCTATATAGCTACTAATGTGGTACTTTATCAAAAGGCAGATATAAAATCTATTTGTATAGATATCATCATCTACATTTAGAAAACCGTTTGCTTTGGAAGAAGCTTGTATAGTTTGGGAGGGGTTTTTGATTGATCTAAAAGAAAAATCTTCTTCAACTGATATGTTCATGCTCTTAGGCACAACCATACATAACATAAAAATCACATTTGGAAAGGATGGGCAATTAGTTAGAACAATAGTGCTGTAGCAAGACTTATTGCAAAAAAGAGAAATTTTGTCATGTTAAAATTACCTTTTGGGGAGGTCCATTTGTTATCCAAATACTGTAAAGCAACAGTCAGACAAGTGGAGAATGTTAGGGGTGAAACATGAAATTTTGGGCAGAGCTTGATCTAAGTGTTGGCTAGGTAAGTGTCTTGTTGTAAGAGGAGTAGTTATGAACCTTGTAGACCATTCCCCTGGAGGTGGTGAAGGAAGGGCGCCAATTGGTAGAAAAAACCCCACAACCCCCTGGGGTTATCCTGCACTTGGAAGAAGTAAAAAAAAAAAGGAATAAATATAGTGATAATTTGATTCTTCATCGCAGAAGTAAAACAAAAGGAATAAATATAGTGATAATTTGATTCTTCATCGCCGTAGTAAATAGGAGAGAAAATAGTATTTCTTTCTTCATCTTTCCCCCATTCTAGTCTTATGTATCTCCTTTCTTATATATCAAAGTTTACCAGAACTTAAATGGGTAGGGTAAAAGCATAGGCAAAATGGAAAATATAATTCTCCTTCTAGTTATAGAATCTCTTAATTCCACCCATTAACCAGTTAGTGCTCCTAGGTTCGAAGTTTGTAAATTTATCTTGCTCCCTTAAGCTAGTTTCTTTACTCGCATTCATCCATTAAAGTGCCGTAACCTTTGCCTATTTCTCATCGTTCATCTAGCTGGGTGCCCATGGCAACTCGCCTGAGGGAACACCCTATCTAACCCTTGCCTACACCACAGTATCCCTTCACCCTCCGATGCATCGCATCACGAGTAGGTAACGCTCCAACTGAGGAATTCTTAGGATCCATGTTCAAGAAGGCATTGCTATAAATTTTAGTTGACAAGTGTTATTGTGTTTGTTCAAGTCTCTCCCTTCCCTCGGTCTTCCGTTAAGCTGATAGATAACTGTTCTTCCTATTCTATTTTGGAGGTTGTATTTGTTGTACTTGTGACATGCTACGTGGTAGTCTGACATTTTTTTTCCAGGATGGACAAGATTCTGAAGATCCAAAGCAAAGCACTGCTGATATGACAGTTTTTGTAAGTCATGTGATTATTGATTAGCACTTATAAGAAATTTCATAACTCTGTGGTTCATCTCCTATATTCATACTTTTCTGGTGATAAAGCGTACTTCTAAAAATGGATTTGTTCTGCTCTTGTTGTGTTAATTCCTTACTTGAAATGTATATTATAAGCACCCACGTGTGTATATCTGTATCTGTTGTCTTCAAGAATTGGCATTCTTTATTCAAGTTTGTATGGTCTTGGATGTGCACGTCAACTCTTGATCTATAAAGCTCATCACAGTTTAACTGTTTGCAAGAAAATGATTACCAAATCAAACCAAACTAAGCTTTTGTTCCAATTAATTAGGGTTGGCTTTTCAAGAATATGATGATTGAAAAAAAAGATGTGGTATCTAATACAGGATAGTAAAATATTTTTTCTGCCCTATGATTGTTTCTGCTGTCTGTCTCTGTATCACAGCTCACTAATGAGTTTTTTTTTTTTAAATTTGTTCTTCCAGGTACAAAACCTTCTTCAACAGATGGTGAGTTGAGATGTGAATCTTATGCTCTATACCAAACACTACTTCTGCTATGGGTTTATTTATATCTTTTCTTTTTTGTGCAGCAAGCGAGGTTCCAGACAATGTCGGAGTCCATTGTTACGAAGAATATCCTTTTCCTTTATTTTTAACGTTGATAGTTTGATGTTTATAGTTTTCTAATATTAGAATTCATGAGTGTGGACAATGAAATAAATGAATCTTCCAACCTAGGGTTCATTTTGTCATGGGTGTAAGAATTTAGTGGTTCTCTGTCCGCAGTGGTTTCCAAGCCTATAGACACACCTGTTTCTCATCCTGGCCAAGCCATTGATGATCTCCTGTAATACTATTAATACTAGGTAGTGGTACATTGATGAAAGCACGAGCTTTGAATTTAGATCATGTATGGTACACTTCCTATGCCAGTGGTGGTTGTTATGGGGCTTTACACAATTGGAGCCCGCGAGCTGCTCACAAACAGTTATTGGAACCTGGTTGATTATATGTCCTCAAAATACCATCTTATTCAGGAGTACAAAAAGGGTGTCTACTCGTATAATGATGCCTTGCCAAATCCTAACACCAGTCTGCCTGCTGGCATTTTTTAATGCCTGAATGGGCGGCTGGCTTAACTGGGCCTGTACATTATTGGTTGCTCTCTCTCTCTCTCTCTCTCTCTCACACACACACACACACACACACACACGCGCGCGCGCGCACACACACACACACACACTCAATTAAGATACAGAATAGACTGGGTAAATTGATACCGAATGTTGTTTCAATATACATGCAGAAACTTGAGGTGGCTGGCAAACTGTGATATAGATTTATGGGTAAAATACACTGATCTCCGATGAGGTTTGGTTACATGATGTTAGTATCCTTGACCTCCAAAAAATTACTGTCCCATTCTTGACATTTAAAATTAGATTACAATTGTCCTCTTGTTATTTGCATTTTATTAAATAAAATATGAAATTTCCTTCCAGTTCCTTGAGTTTATATAACTACAAAATGGTCAATATTGGCATTTTGAGATGTTTTTGGTTAATGTAAATAAGATTTTATTAACTTAGTTAGCCTCCCTTAATAGTTAGGGGTAATTGTAATCTAAATAAATCTCAGGAGTGGGACGTTAATTTTTAGAAGGTCAGGAGTACTACTAATGTCATCCATGATCCAACCAAACCTCAAGGGAGGTTGGCGCATTTTTGTTTTTGGACAAGGAAATTCCTTGACTACAAAGTACTAGATGAAATGGGAGCCCGTATAAATGAATTGGAGCAGAGCATCAATGACCTCAGAGCAGAGATGGGAGCAGAGGGCTCTCCATCTCCTTTAGCACCATCAAAAACAACCGATGAAGTCAAGCCAGAGGAAGGTTCTGCATAGAGTTGGTAGAATGTTTTGCCATGCCCATGCCTGTGTTACTTTAGTGTTGTGCTCCTTTGTTTCACAAATCTTTGTTGTGGCTTAGAACTTATGTTACCATGAGATAATATTAAATCATGCCATAGAAGTTTACGTTGTTTTTTATTCTTCTTCAGTTCTTGGATTCTATTTGCCAATTTACTCCCTTGGATGTCACAACGGCTCTGATTTTAATTAGTAAAGATATTTTGGCCTGCTATTGTATTGCCAGTTATTGCCGTTGTTTATGCAGGTGGTCGATTGCTCATTGATTTGATTAAGCTTTGATGAGATTTAGTTAGGAGAATCAGCCGCTGCACGCGTAAAAGTGGTGGTAAGGTTTCCCTATTTCATTTTTCAGCACCGAGTTTAAAAGCTCCAAATATTAATTATACTTTTTTCAATAAAATGAGCCAATGCTTGATCTAAAATGCGTAATGGCTTTTTTTGGAGGGTTTTTTTTCCGCTTTTACTGGATTTTTTTTTGTTTTTTATTTTTCGATTTAAATTTTTTACTTGGGCCTTCAGTTTCTCATGTCATGCCCTGCTCTCAATAACTAGTAGGATGGGAAGGTTATTTGTTTTTCTTGCATTTTTTTTTATTCTGCTCTGCATTTGTTTACATAAAATGGATATTATTTGTATTTACAAACACATACGTTTGTTCTTCTTTATTTTGTTCTTTTTATATATTTTTTATTTTAATAATTTATCAACTTTTATTTTTATTTTTTATCTATCACTTTATCAGTAAATCTCATTAGCCTCTGTTTGGGTTAGTTTTTTTTTTGTTAGCCTTTTAGCTTAAAAGCAAAAAAAAAAAAAAAAGACTGATTTGGTTTATTAGGTCTTTTTTCATTTTTTTAAAAACTTTTTTTAAATATGATTTGATATTTATTTTTTTATAAAAAAATTAAAAAATTATTAAAAAAAAAATTAATCCAAACACAGGCTAATCATCTCGATACATTTAGTTCCATTTTTTTTAGTTTTCGGTTTTTTTTTTTGGATAATTTTGTTTTCGTTTTCGTTTACGTTTTGTTGTACCATTAATTAGTGGATGATAATGACACGACATTCATGGACTCTTTTTTATATTTTTGGCCACACCCATACCAGCTCCAGACATCTATTCTTCATTTAATGTAATAATTTTCCGTTGTCCTTTTGTGACTTGCTTTTATCACCAGGATGGATAATTATTTATTTAATTATTTTATTTTGTTTATTTTTATTTTTATTAAAAAAAATTTATTATTTAGTCGAATAATTTTTTGATTTTTTCTATCAGAGTCAAGTTGAAAAAGTAAATTTTTTTGATTAAAATATAAAAAAATTTAGAAAAGACAAAAATAAGTTAAAATAAGTAAAAATGTTGTTTATATTTATTTTTAATGATTTTGTTTACAACTTTTTCATCAAAATTTTTTCTTTTTTGTTTATTTCGTCTGAGGCCATTTGGAAAAATAAGTTTTTTGTTAAAAGTTGAAAAAGGTTAAAAACAAAAATAAGTAAAATTTATGTAATTTTGCCCAAACAGGTCCGCCCCATGGTTTGAATCCACGTTTAACGACCGTCAGCTTGGCAGACATTTGTTTGTGAGTAATTCCTAATCATTGTGCAAGGAAATTCTGTGCATACTTGTAAGCAAAATGTTTCGTACACTTCTTTTAAACCGCAAAAGAGAATAAATTTTGGCTATTCATTTTGCATATGAAACTCAAGTGTGAATTGCAGATGCGATATGAATGGTTGGGATTAATTTTCTGTGGTGATTTGTGATTGAAAGTTTATACTCCATAGTATATTATTGTACTACTTATAAAATGGTACTCCTATTAAAATTAAGATCAAGAAGTTCTTACAAATAAAATAGTATTCGTATTAAAGGTAGGCTCCAATTGGTAATGTTTATGGTTGCTATTTTTTGTTTTGATTTCAAAATTTTCTTTAACTGTAAATATAATGTGTTTGATAGTTATTTTTGCTTTCACAAAATTAGGTATACTTTTCAAATTTTACTAAGGGCTTATTTGGTAACGTTTACAATTTTTTTATTTTTGTTTACAAAAAATAAAAATATGTTTGGTAATATAAATATTTAAAAAGTGATAGTTGGAGATTACGGAAGAATTTAATAAAAATATGTTTTTGTTTAGTTTTAGTTTTTTTTTTTTTAAATAAAGAAAAATTTGTTTCTTTTTCTTATAAACTTTTAAGAGAATGGGATGTAAATGTTGTGTTTAGATTATATATTCCTATAATTGGAAGAGAGTAAATCATGAGTAATGAAAATATTAGGAGGAGACGTAAATTTAAATTGGTATAGAATATCGTATTAAGAAAAAATATAATTTTATTTAAATTAAATGATGATACGATTCTTAACGCAACAGAATAATGTAAGATATTTTTTTTGCAGTCAATTTTAATTAATTAAATAAGTACACTAATTTGATTTAATTTGATACGGTATAATTGAAAGGGACCGAGCTGGAGATAATTGCCTACTGTCTCCATGTGTAGAATTAGGCCCGACATAATTTATAAAGTGAGAAAAAATGAAAAATAATGGCATGAAAAGGCTAAATTTCTTTCGTTACTTTCTCTATTATTTGTTCTAAACGGCAACGCATGCTGAAATGGGAAAATGCGAGTAAAAAACGAAGTTATGGTCAGAGGCATTAATTAACTGCCACGCTAAAGCAAAACAAAGAGAGAATCTTCCAAACTTGTAGCCGTTTGGTTGTATTTTTAAAAAATTATATTTAAAAAAAATGTTTTAAAATGGAGAAGACATTAAAATTCGAAATAAGACATTAAACTTCTGAGTAAGCGTTTGACCCCTTGATTTCAACAAATCAAACTTCAAAGTCGAGAAGCTATAGCTTATTATATTTTGTTTATTTTTATATTTAGTAAATTTATTTAATTAAATAATTTAGAAGGTTTTACTTGTTATAATGCTCCTAGCGAGACAAATCCGGAACATGAATTACTTTAATTAAAAGATAAAAAAAAAATATAAATGTTAAAAATAAAAACAAAACTTAATCATTTTTTTTTAAAAAAAAATGAAAAACAAAAACGTGCGTAATAACCAAACCCAAGCCAGGCCTCATTTACCAACCAGCCCTCGTGGTATTACCAATTTTACCTTTTGACTTTAACAATTCCAAGATATTTAATCCCAGTCCCTTCGGCCAAATAAACAATTCGACTTGTGGGGCTCATTAGATTACTAATTCAACTCTACCTCTTAATCCCCTCATTAAAAATGGTTAAAGTGCTTGATTGAGATAAATTTTAAGTCGATTTTTTTTTTTTTATAGATTCTAGTTTCAAAAAAAAAATTAATTAATTTTTTTATTTTTTTTTTAAGAAAATAAAGCGATACATATTCCAAACACTTTAACTTTTTTTTCAAACAAAATTAGTATAATACTTTCACTTAAAAAATTCAATCTTTCTCACAAAAATAAAAAAAATAGTGTTAATATCTTAAATATTACAACTTAAAAGTTAAAAATAAAGATATTAAGACATTTAAATAAAAAATTAAAAAAATTATTTTAAATAATTTAATTTTTTTTCTATCTCTTTTTTTTTTTAAATACTATATCTCTTAAAAGTCAAGCTATTAAGACATCCCCAATAGGCCTTAAGAATCTGTTTGTT
>JAOTRH010000006.1:1741050-1796377 GCA_034768845.1 Heliamphora exappendiculata
CTCTCCACAGCCACCATAGCCATCACTAGAGACCACCATTATCTCCTTATCCGTCATCAACCACCCTAGAATTGTTTGAACCGCCACAAATACCTCTAGCCGTTACCACTTTTAATGGAATTTTATGTTCATGATTTGTACGCACACAACCACCACTGCGCACGTTATTATTTCTATATCGCTGACTTCACTACCCTTTCAACGGCTTAACGCCGCTGATGAACGGTTCTGATCGTCAAAAAACTATCCTGATAGACTTGAACCCGAATAAACATAGTAATTATTGCGTTCAGAACTGTTTATTCGGGTTTAGGTCAATCGGGATAGTTTTTTACCATCAGAACCGTTCATCAGCGGCGCTAAGTCGTCGGAAAGGTAGTGAATGTCGACGATATAGAAATAATAATATGCACAGTGGTGGCTGTGTGTACAAATCATGAACATAAAATTCCATTAACTGTGGTAACGACTGGAGGTGTTTATGGCAGTTCAAACAATTCTAGGGTGGTCGATGGTGGATCTGGAGATAGTGGTGGTTGCGGTGGCGCTATGGAGGCTATGGTGACTGTGGTATAAAAATAATAACATGCACAGTGGTGACTGTGTGCGTACAAATCATGAACATAAAATTCCATTAAAGGTTGTAATGGCTGGAGGTGTTTGTGGTGATTCAAACAATTCTAGGGTGGTTGACGGTGGATCTGGAGATGGTGGTGGTCTCCGGCGGTGGTTGTGGTGGCGCTATGGTGGCTATGGTTGAAAAGAGTGAAACGGAAGATATATATATATATATTATTGAGAGAGAGAGAGAGAGAGAGAGAGAGAGAGATGGTGTTAGCGGCAAACAGTGGCGGGGAAGTTGCTGACAGTGGTGACTGTTGTGGATGGCGGCAGGGGTAGCTCTAGCGTTGGGCTCAGCAATGTTGAGTGGAGGGTGCCGTCGACGTTTGGCGTGTTTGGCGTGGTGATGGTGGTTTGGTTTGGTTTGTGTGTGTGTGTATATATATATATATATGTATGTATTATGTATTATGTATATATAATATAGAATTAACACTTTTTGTTAAAACTTAAGGAGTATTGACGGTTTGATGTTTTTTATGCAAAAACTAAACCAAATGAGAAGTTAGTGACATTTTAAAAATCAAATAGAAGATGGTTGATATTTTCGTGAAGCTCATAGGAGGCCAGTATAATTTACCATAACATTTATTATACACATTCCTTTTTCATGAAAATAATATTTTTAAAATCTACTTGTTAACTTTGACTTAAAGTCACTTTAAGTTAAAATTTTTGACTTATTGCCTTTTCATCTTTACGGTTCACCAAACAAACTTTTTACTTATTTAACTCAAAGTGATTTTAAACAAAAAATTTAACTTAAAACCAAATTACTAAATAAGACCTTACTTTTAATGGTGAAAGCCTACGCTTCGCGAAAATGATAAATGTATATTTAAATTGAAAATTTAATTTAAAAAAACATTTGTCATGCTTGGAATTATGAGTTTAACAACAGAGATGACTAGAAATGTCGGAAAGGAAAATTGTGTATTTATATTATTATATATAACAAAATAATGCTAGAAGTTTAAAGTCTTCTTTAAATTTTCTCATAATTTGACATTTTTTTAATATTAAAATAAAAACATAATTATGTCTTGTAATTATGCAATCAAAAATATATTTTAAAAAGTAATTCAAACTTTTAAGTTTCCTAGTATTATTAATCTTCCTTTCTAAATTATCTTTTCTCATCTTTATAGGGTAAAAAATAATTTTTTAATTCTTTTCACACTATTTTGAATCTTATTTTTTATCTCATGGCGTGGCATTTAAAGAAAAAAAAAAGACAACCAAACCCACTATATTATTTATCACTCCTATCCCATTAATCTCACCCCCTCAAACATAGCAGAATATTATAACACGAGTTATGTTACAACCACATATATAGAACACAAATTTAGACACATTCTTCTTTCATGAGGTGAGTTTTAATTTTATGTCTTACCGTGTAACAAGACTAACAAATGATCTGACGAAAATATGAATAAGCAGCTATTATAAGGGCCCAATTGGCAACTAATTTAAAAATTATTATTTTTTACTTTTTTGTGTTTTTTGAAATTAGTTCTTTAAGTAAAAAGCTAAATTTTTGATCTTTTGTTTAAAGTGGACAATTTTACCTTTCTATATATTTGATATTGATAATTATATATAGTTAGTAGAGATATTAAATAAGTTATGAATAAATAATAATATTATACTTTAAAAATAGTCGAAGTTTGAATAAAATATTATGTAAATTTATATTTTAATTTAATTTTTTAATTTTTTAATTTTTTAAACTTTTTTTGTCAAATGAGCAATCTTAACTTTTTGTTATTTATAGTTAAAAAGTCAAAATTTCAAGTGTCTAAGTTTAATACCCTTCTCTTCTTTGGTTCTTTCTTCATTCACCCCCACCAGAGAATGTAGTCTATTACACTCCTTGATAGTGTAGTAAACTATATTTTATTATATAGGTCATTCAAAAAACACTTCATTTAGTTCTATTTTTTAGCATAACGTTGTGGTTATTCAAGAAAATCAAATTCCAAAAACATTTTCTATTCATGTCAATTTGAATTTTTTCAAGCCATAATTTAATATGCATCTGCTAGATTGACATAAGTTCAATCGCAAAATCAATCAAATAATTGACTTTCTTCCAAGAATTTGGGACCCACTGCATCGAAAAAAAGTGTCCAATTCTATGCCTTTGATCTATGCAACTAACATTTTCGTGATAACAAATAGGCATTGGAACAGCACAAACATCGGTATTAAACATTGCGGTAAATTACACATATATTTTTTATATTTTAAGGTAATAACACCGACACCTCTTTATTCTCTGAAATATTATTTACACTCATTTTATTTTTATTTTTATAATACTTAAGATCTAAACAGTTAACTTCAGACGAAAACACTGTTTAAAACAGTGTTTTTTGTTTAATTACAAAATTTTATTTAAAAATTTTTAATTAAAAAATAAAAAATTACTAAATACAAAAATAAATAACATAAAAATTAATTTATTAATTTATTTTTATTTTGATAAAACAAATTAATTAATAACATAAAATTAATTTTTTAAACCTAAAAAAACTAAAAATACTATTGAAACAGTTTAAATAAAATCAAACATATAGATATTTTCTCATCTACTACTTAGCTAGGACCATTTAGGAGTAGGAACTAAATATATGTGCCATCCAAGAAACCCCTTTTGGTCAGAGCATATGTATAAATGTCAAGAACTGTTATTTAGTGTCCTAACGGCATGGCCACGTAGGGATGAAACTATTTTTCAACCATATAGGGGTCACAATCCTCGTTTATTTAATATATATTTATATTTTTATAATATATAAGAAAGGAGTAGAAGTAATTTAATTTTTTTGTGTGAAATTTCTCTTTTAATTAGGTAAACTCTATAAAAAGGGATAAATGCGTAAAACTCTTTATTAATTAAGAGGGCAAAAGTATCTAAAAAAATTACGTTGAAACTTAACAAATAGAATTTTTAAATGCACACACTATTTTATTTGATACAGTCACAAGTACAAATTTTCTTTCACTATGTACAAGTAATCAATGCATATGGCATTTGTAAATTTTTTTTTATTTATTATATAGTTGAAATAGAGTTATTTATAGAGTTAATTGAGTTTTAGTCATATTTTAGAAATATATAAGAGTTTTAGTCTCATTACTTTTTTCGTATTGAGTTTAGTCATTTTATTCAAATTTTATGATTTTTTTGTCCAACACGCCTTTTAGCAACCGGTGCTTCATTTTCATTTTAAATATCTTGACTATAAGATGCATTATCTTATATAGAAACCGATAATGTATTTCGCATTTAATCCCCATGATTCTAGGATGCACATTAATCACAGAATCATCTTGACTTATCACCTTATTAATAAAAAATATTATATTTTTCTTGATTTTAGGTATTAATTTCACAAATATTAATTTGCACAATATCTTGCAATTTAATTACACAAATACATTTTCTTGTTGAGAGATTATTTTTGAATGCATGTATCAAAATTTGTCTAAACTCATTAAAATTCGGAAGTAGCAAACGATTTAATTAAAAATTAAAAATCAACTAATTTTTCTAATTTAGAATAGATATCAACTCATTTTTTAATTTGTTCATTGTCATTTCGTTGCGCTCAAAGTATTATTCTCGTTTATAATTCGAAGGCTCTCTAGATTTTTACTGGTATGTATATATTGTTGTTAGATTGAATTATTTTGATTTTGATTTTTTTGTTTTAAAAATGTAAAATTGTTCATTTGTGGATATAAAATTAATTATTTTTTTCAACTTTTTTTTTTCAATATGTGGATATGAAATCAATTTTTTTCAAATGATTCAGTTTTCATATTTTGAAAGTAGTTCATATTTGTTCTTTTTTGAAATGCTTTATGTTTTTGTGACTTTATCTATTCAATGTAGTTCATATTAGTTTTATTTTAAACTTTTTACTTTTTATTTTTTTTCTTGCATAATTATATGATAAAATATCATGATCGTTTTGGTGAAATATATATGAGATATTTTTTAGAACTTATACTGGCACATTTATAAGTTGAAACAACACTAAATTTTTCTGAATACAAATTAAACTAATACATTTATCAGTTAGAATAAATGTGAAATTTTCTGAATCCAAATACATCTGATACATTTATCAGAGTACCTGATAAGTTTATGTTTCATATGCTTGGTAGTTGATAAGATATTTTTAGCAGTCGTACAAAATTTTATAATTTGAACTCAAAAGGTAAATGTATTAGTTGTAATAATAGTACAAGTAACAGATTCAGACAACAAATAATACATTTATCAGTTGGTCCTGAAAAAAATGAAAACAAGAAAGTAATTCTGTATATTCTCTATGTTAAATTGTATAATATGTGGCCTATTTATAGGCGAATAGGGTTAAGTAAAAAATAAAAATACAATAAATATAAATAAAATCTAATATTCTAGCATAAATAGAGAGAATCAAATCAAATATTCTAACAACATCTAATATTCTAACATCCCCCTCAAATGCGAGATGACGAAGTCAATTGAAGTTTGGAAATAAGATCACGTAGGCGTCCAGAAGGATCAGATTTGGTAAAAATATCGACAAGTTGATCTTCAGAAGAGACAGATCGGAGATGTAGGGTGCCCTGCTGAAGATGATGTCGGATGATGTGACAGTCAATTTTAATATGTTTTGTGCGCTTATGAAAGACATCATTGTGAGCAATCTGGATGGCGCTCCGATTATCACAATAAAGAGGGAAACTAATCGTCTGATGAGCACCCATATCTGTCAAAAGCCACCGCAATCATAAAAGTTCAGCTGTAGTATCAGTAAGAGCACGGTATTCAGCCTCAATGCTAGAGTGGGCAACAACAATCTACTTTTTACTACGCCAAGAAATGAGAGAGGTGCCAAGTAACAAACAGTATCCTATAGTGGATCGACGATCGGTAGAATCTCTGGCCCAGTCAGCATCAGAATAAGAGCAGAGCTTAAGTGATGAGTGCGAAGAGAAGTGAAGACCATGAAACAAAGTCCCTTGACATACCGTAAGATGCGTAGAATAGCAGCATAGTGAGTAGAGCGAGGAGCACTAATAAACTGACTAACCAGATGAACAGTATAGGAAATATCTGGACGGGTAACAGTGAGATAGGTAAGACTACCGACGAGCTGTCTATACAAAGTAGCATCTGGAAGAGATTCACCATCAGTGGCAAGCAACTTAACATTAGGTTCAAGTGAAGAAGAGCATGTTTTGCTGTCAGTCAAGCCTGCTTTAGAAAGCAAGTCAGACGCATACTTTGCCTGAGAAAGATAGTATCCAGCAGAACTGGATGTAACCTCAAGGCCAAAAAAATAGTTAAGCTGCCCTAAGTCCTTCATCTCAAAATTCTTACTCAAAAAGTGCTGAAGATCTCGAATACCAGAGAGGTCGTCACCTGTAATGATCATGTCATCAACATAGAGAAGGATAAGAATAATACCAACAGTGGTAGTCCAAATAAAGAGTGAAAAATCATAGGCACTAAGAGCGAAGCCTGCTGAGCAACAACATAACTGAATTTAGCAAACCAGGCCAATGGAGCTTGTTTAAGACCATAGAGAGCACGCCGAAGACGACAGACGGTGTGAGGAGGATGGTCATAACAAGGTGGAGGATGCATATAAACTTCTTCAGCAAGATCACTATTCAAAAATGCATTTTTGACATCCATCTAAAATAGTTGTCAATGACGCACAGCAGCGACTGCAAGCACGGATCGAACAGAGGTAAGATGGGCAACAGGGGAAAAAGTCTCATCGTAGTCAATACCATACTCCTGAGAGAAACCCTTCACAACAAGACGAGCTTTGTGTCATTCCACTAATCCATCTGACCGAGTCTGAATTTTGTAGACCCACTTACATCCAACTGCAGACTTCCCAGAGGGTAAAGGCACCAGGTCCCAAGTATGAGTTTTGGTGAGAGTATCTAGTTCAGCCGCCATAGCTTGCTGCCACAAGGGGTCAGTACTAATTTCATGATAACTGTGAAGTTCATGAAGAGTAGCAAGAGCATAATAACAGTGATAATCGTGAAGATAAGAAAGAGGTGCTCTTACTCTAGTAGATTGACGGAGTGCAAGTACCTGGATGGGCTCGGGTGCAGTTGATGTATCAGGAATATCAGTAGGCGTGTCAGATGACTCTGGAATGGTCGAAGAAGGATCGTCTAATGAACTCAGTATGCCTGCAGATGAATCAGGGACTAAAGCAATAGATGGTTCAGTAAAAATAGGGGTATGAGTAGAGGAGGATTGGAAAAATGGAGAAATACTCGTAAATATTTTATGTTCCCAAAACTCTACATGACGAGAAATATGAAGATGTTTGGCTATGGGATCATAACAACGATAACCTTTTTGAGTGAGACCATAGCCAAGAAAGCAACAGAGTCTGGATCGTGGCTCAAGTTTTGTGCGTTCGTGTGTAGGAAGAGTAACAAAACAAACACACCAAAAAATGCGAAACAAGGAGTAGGTAGGATGCGTACCATGGAGAAGCTCAAAAAGAGTTTTGTTATGTATAGTGGGTGAGGAACATAACACTGTCATATCAATCTTTTTGTTATGTATACATAACAAAAAGAGTTTTGTTATGTATAGGTAGGATGGGAACACGATTGATGGTGTAGACAGCAGTACGATCAGCTTCACCCTAAAAACGTTCTAGAAGAGAGGCAGAAATTAGAAGGGCTCTTACAGTATCTAGGATATGACAGTGTTTATGTTCTGCTATACCATTTTGTTGTGAGGTATATGGACAAGAATGGTGAGCGATTGTCTCATTTTGCTGTAGGATGGCAAGAAATGACTTATCCTTATATTCTATTGCATTATCGGAATGAAAAGTTTTAATGGTACAGGAAAATTGAGTCTGCACCATTTTATGAAAATTTTGGTAAACACTGATGAGTTCAGACCGATGCTGTAAAAGATATATTTAAGTGTAGCGACCGTAATCATCAACAAAAATAACAAAATAATGAGAGTCCCACTCGGTTGGAGTCGGGACGGGACCCCAAATATCATAGTGGACAAGGTCAAAGATGCAGATGAAATAGAGTTACTTTTATTAAAAGGTAAATATATTTGCTTTTCAAGACGACATGAAATACAATCAAAGGACTAGAAGTCAACCAGACCTAAGTGACCTTGAGAAGCTAAGAACTGAACACGTAGAAGAGAAGCATGACCAAGACGGGAATGCCACAAACGGGAAGAGATGGTGGCAGCAGCCATGGAAGTGGTTATGAAAGAAGGAAGTTGCAGGAATGTGAGCTCAAAAAGACGTCCAAATTTACGGCATGTCCCAAGCAGCTGACCCGTCTGTGAATCCTGTATATCAACACCGTTGTTAGAGAATTTCAGGTCATCAATTTTTTATATAAATAATTTGAATTATACAGTTCTATTTATAAACAATCATAAAACCTTGACCCTATATAATTGCAAAATTTTATACATATTAAACTTTTAATAAATTTTTATATATATATAAATAAAATACTAATTATATAAATTTAAATAATAAAAACATACGCCCAACATATTTGATATCATTGTTATTTATATGAAATCAAAGGGCTTATTGTGGATTACTCATTACTAGTACGTGTCGCGCCGAGTGCTGATCTGAAATCTTTTTTTATTTTTTTATTATTATTACTTTACAAGCCATTTGGCAGGTTCCAGTTTTTCAAGATGGCGACTTGATAATATTTGGTAAGCTCCATTTCCTATTTTAATTTATCAAGATGAACCTGCTGGAAACATATATTATAAGATAAAATTAGAGACACTACTATTTCTTTAATAAATGGAGTGATTCAAATCCCGCGCCAAGTAAGGCTTTGTTTGGATTCTCAACTTGTTGAAGAAAAGCAACAGGAAACACAAATACTTGTACAAACCCATTTTTCATGGGATACCATGCCAATAAGGACACCAATAAAATAATTTATTGAAAATTTATTAGAATTCATAATTAATCATTCAAATTTACTTACAATACACAGTTAATCTTAAACCATTCATTCTAAATTCAGACTAAAATATTGGATAGATTTTTTGATCACTTACAATTTTTATAATGATACCACTCCTAGCCAGCCTCGCAAACTAAGTTAATTAAATATTATTATGTATCTAAACAAATTACATTCGTGTTTTAAGAAAGTAAATAGAGAAATTCATATACTATTTATTTATTAACAAAAATATGATTTGTTCTTACATTTTAACAATTAATAATATTACAAACTCAAAAAAATTATATAAAAATTTATCCCGAATTCAAAATAAATATCTTAAATTTACTTACAGTAATACTTACACAATATACAAGTAAATTTGAGTCATTTATTTTGAATTCGAAATAAAATTTTTGACAATTTTTCTAGATATATAGCATTAGTGTTTAACCATATCTAATCAATTTTATTTTTTTGCATAAAAAATTTACACAGATTAAATAATAAAATAAATATCTTGCATCATTATAGTGGGTACGTACATTTAAAATTCAAAATTGTTCAAATTGAATCGATCCCTCAAATTCTTACGAGTCCGCCTGTTGGTTCCATTAATTGTTGACGTAGTGTCGAGGGCTATTATGAGAACGATATCACACGTTTACTCAAAACCAAGAAAGGAGCAAATCTACGAGGAGCCAAAGATGCAAGGAATTGTGGCAAACGTGGATAGACGTGGAGGAACATCATCAGTACGATCTACCATCTTCGAAGCTGATCCTAGAGCTCCTGCACAACCCGAAGAATGGGCTGGCGACGGACGAGGCCACGGTGGTGGTGGAGGAAGCCAAGCTAGCCAGAGTGTTTGACGCGTATGAAGAGAGGCTTATCAACTCCAAGTATTTGGGGGGCGATAAATTTACTTCGGCAGATCTCGCCCACCTCCCCAATCTGCACTACTTGATGCAGACGCCGGCAAAGCGGCTTTTTGACAGGCGGCCACACGTCAGAGCATGGTGCCCCGCCATTATGTCGCGGCCTGCTTGGAAAAAAAGTGATCCAGATGGTGGAGGCAGCTAATCAAAAATAGAAGTAACCAATGGACTAGTCTAGTTGTTATATTAATTACAAAGTTATATTTTGATGGTACTGACGGTAATTTGGGACGTTATTATGATTTTTTTTTTTTTTTTTTATGTATTGTGGATGAATATTATTAGAGATTATGCTTGTTGGTTTGTATAAGTTATAAGCAATTATGAGTTGTACCAAAAAAAAAGTTTGTTTTACCATATATTATTTGCTAGAGTGTATATTAACTATTTGAGTGTCTATAAAATATAATTAATCACACTCATATTTTATGAGCACATTTTATATTGAGAAAAAAATTTAAACTTTAGTATGTTTTTTCAAGTAGTGTTTAGACAAGGGTACTCTTAGGTTTTTGAAGATAATGGGTAGTTTATCGGCGTTTTATAAACAATTGCTATGTACTTTGAAAATTAATCTAACATTCTTACTAGCGTTTTTATATATTAGCGACGAAAGCGAGTTTTTCGTTTTGTCACTAATTCATGATGGTGCTATAAATATCTTTCATTGCTAGTTGTTGCCGTTGGTGTATTTAAAAGAATTGGTATTTTAATTTAGTTTATTTTTTTTATTTTAATTTAAACAGACATTATTAAGTTTTTCGTATTTCTACCATGACTTTTTTATATTTCTAACCAAGAATTTGAGTTGTCAGGGTTTTAATCCTCCTTTCCACCATAAGC
Source organism: Heliamphora exappendiculata (assembly GCA_034768845.1). Classification (NCBI taxonomy): domain Eukaryota; kingdom Viridiplantae; phylum Streptophyta; class Magnoliopsida; order Ericales; family Sarraceniaceae; genus Heliamphora; species Heliamphora exappendiculata. Next base: position 1,751,451 of record JAOTRH010000006.1, read on the forward strand.
CTCTTGATTGTCATAGCTAGGGGTGACAATACTGCTCTAACCTGTCCTTGCATACTCTGTTTTATTTTGTATGGTTTTTTCTTTGCTTCTTTGTCTTCTTGTTTTATCATGTTTTATTTTTAATTTTATTAAATAAAAATATATTATACAAATATATAAAATTTATTTTTTATGAAAATATAATAAAATTAAAATATAAAATGCCTTAATTTTTACTTAAATTTTTATCCGACCTCAATAAAATAAAAAAAAGATGAGATACCACAAAATAAGAAGACGAGTCACCACACAATAATCTAAAACATAGTGGGTATCAAAGTTTCTACTCTTAAAAATATATAACTGCCTAAGATAACAATTATTGTTTTTTCCCTTTACCTAATCCATGAAAGTTTCGACAACGCTTATTATTTTTGGAGTTGTTAGAACAAAATAGTAAATTATATTTATATTTTTTGTATTTAAGAGTAATAATATTAATAATTTTTTATTCTTTAAAATATTATTACACTCTTTTATATTTTTATTTTTGTATCACTTAACTTCAAAACTTAACTCCCGTTAACTTTTTAAACAGAAATCACTATTAAAACAGTTTTTTTTTTAAAATTTTAGTTTTTGTTTTTTGGTTTAATTACAAAATATTATTTAAAATTTTATAATTAAAAACTAAAAAATTACTAAATACAAAAATAAGTAACATAAAATTTAATTTATTAATTTATTTTTATTTTTAAGATTTTAATTTTGATAAAAATTAATTTTGATAAGTTTCTCTAATCAAAATTAAAAACTTAAAAATAAAATAAAATAAATAAATTAAATTTTATGTTACTTATTTTTTCATTTAGTAATTTTTTATTTTTTAATTAGAAAATTTTAAATAATATTTTTTAATTAAAATAAAAAAATTTTAAAAAATTGTTTCTACAGTGGTGCACAGTTATTTACGTTTGAAAAGTTAATAGAAATTAACTTTTAAATCTAAGTATTACAAAAAAAAATACAAGAAAGTATAGTAATATTTTAAAAAATAGAGAGAGTGTCAGTATTATTACTCATAAATACAAGAAGTGTAGGTGTAATTTATCCTAGAACAAATTACTTCAAAATTATATCTAACTAATAATAATTATAATTTATAATAAAAATAGCAAGTGTTTAATATTTAGAGATAATACTAACTTATAACTTAAATTAATTATTTATAAAAAAAATTATAACTTATAATAAAAATTGAGTCATCCCTTATAAGATCTAATTGGTGACTTATATAATATAAATTATAATTATTTATTTATTAAAAATAACATATGACATTGTAAATATAATACTTTGAAAGTAATTAATAATTTGTTATTTATGTGATGCATCTGCTCACCTCATATATCCACTCACTTCAGGGCTGAAAAATTTAAGTTGTTGGTCTGATCAAATAGTTAAAAATTAAAAAATTAAATTAAAATATAAAATTTTAAAATATTCTATTTAAATTCTTAACACTTTTAACGTATAATAATATTTTTTATTCATAATTTATTTACTATTACTACTAACTATATATAATTGTTAATATCAAATATATAAAATAAAAAAATTATTCATTTTGAATAAAAAGTAAAAAGTTAACTTTTTATTTAAATAATTAATTTAAAAATTAAATTATCAAATAATATATTTTAAACTTAATTAAATTTTTTTTACTAAAAACACACAAATAAAATTGCCAATCCGGACAAGTCTACTGAGGTGTGTTTGACTATTTTTCCCCTTTAATTGAAATTGGCAATAAATATGATAACTTGGCTGCAATTGGAGGTGTAATTTTGGCTGATCAAGTTCGATTGTAATTTGGGCAGGCTGAATTCGGTGCAAGTCAGATTGGGTTGAATTCGGTGCAAGTCAGACTTTAAGGGTAGTGGGCGTGGGCCTCGGGCCGCTGGAATTTGAACGGATTTTAATTTTTTTAAATTTATATTTTTATTATTTTTACATATTAAAATATTATACACGGACACCCCTTAGCAATTAAGGGGTTAGGTTTCATTTGTCTCAATAATTTTATTTTAATTTTTTTTTGGCATCAAATATCTTTCATTTCTTTTTTTTTTTATAAACTAATAATTTTTTAATTTGAATTTGTTAGAGTAATTTATCAGCGATCGAAATCGTTCACTAGTAGCGTTAAATCGACAAAAGAGTAGTAAACGATGTCGATCGTGAAATAATTTAAATTTTATAATTAATTATGAGCGTAATATCTTTATAAAAAAAAGAGAAGAACAGACTCCTCTCTCTCACGGCTATCTACTCTCTCTCTCTCTCTGGTTCAAATCCAACCACCCCAAATCTCTCTCTCTCATTCAACCCCCCAAACTGCCCCGACCACCACGCAATCAACCACCACGTAGCCACCCACCGCCGCGTCGCCTCCTAGACTGCCGCAACCCACCAACCGCCGGCGCCACTCCAGGACAGCCAGCCGATCCTCCCACCGTTAATCGCGGACCCCGCCTGTACCTCCGCTGGCTCCGACTCGTCCAACGCCGCTCCTTGCTTCGGTGACCCACTGGACTCCCTCCGCTTCGGCGACCCACCGGACTCCCTCCCCTGTTTCTCTCTCTCTCTCTCTCTCTCTCTCGTTCCACCGCCGTACCGGTAGCCGCCAACGCCAGCCACCACGCCACAGCCGTCGTCGACGGACGGAGGGAGAGAGAGAGAGAGGGATTGGGGGCGCGGGGAAGAGAGAGATTAGAGAGTATTTTTATCTATTAAATTTTTTTATTAATCTCGTTTAAAAATAATTAACGTTAAGGGATATTAATATAATTATTTCGATAGTATGAATTTAACTGTGTTTAATTAAATTTTAAAAAAAATCAGAATAATTTATTCATTTTTATATTAATTATTAAATTAATTAATTTTAAAATTAATTTAAAAAATTAATAAGTTAACTTTTATATTATTTATTTTAATATTTTATAATATTTTATTAATTTATTTTAAAACTTAAAATTTAGAATAATTTTAAAATTAAAAATTAAAAATAATAAACAATAAATGAAATGCTCCACGACGACGAAATCGTGTTTTGACAAAAATAATAAACAAAAATTATATGTTCGGGTACGAAATTGATGACAACGACAATGAGACCGGTGACGACAATGACAAATGCTCCACAGAGAAGAGAAGAAACGCTTCACGACGACGATGAATGCTCCACATGACGATGACAACGTCTGGTTTAGGGTTAGTTGAGGGTAAAATTCTTTAAACAGTTCCAAATCAGTTGCCTGGACTATTAATAACAGGTTCGGGTGAGTTCTGGTAATGACCCTTAATCAGAGATTCCACATCCCACTCGACTTCCGACTTCTCTCTTGCTCGGCCACTGATGTTGTTGCTAGATCTCTCTTTCTTGGCCACTCAGAGACGTGCTTCTCGGCAACCACTGGCATGATCGGCTATAGCTCAGCCCAATACCTCATATTCAGAGTTCGGTAACTCCAGCTCGGCACATGGTCGGAGCTCGGAATCTCTCTCTCTCTACAAATCAAACAATTAGTCGTGGGCTTCCTACCCACTTCACCGTTAAAGACAGCAAGTTGCCACCCTCTATTATTGTCCGGTAATTCATCTAGCATGGCTTTCTCTTGGAGCTCGGAAAAGCTCTCAACAGTAACTCAACCCAACAAGTGGCAAGCATGCCTTGCACTCCTCACTGTATACAAGCTCCCCAACAACAGCTCTCTTTCCCTCTCTCTAAAAAGTAGCTCGAGGTTTCTCTCTCTAGACTGCGGCCACAACCAATGCTCGGCCCAGCAAAGCTTCAAAGCTCAATGAGCTGCCCTCCTCTCCATAGCTCGGGGGTTCAATCCCTACCGTGACAACAGATCGGAGGTCCAATTTGATAGCTCTGATAAAATCCATCAATGGTAGAGCTCGACACATATTTCTCAGTGCTTTGGAGCTCAGCGCTTGTTCCTTCGAATATTGAAAGGCTCAGCACTTAGGAGGAACCAGACTAGTTGACGCTACTTGAGCAATAACAGGAACAGCAACCACCTCCTTATGTTCAGCTCCAACTCCTTCAGCCACTCCATCAATCACCTTCCCAATTTGCTCAGATGTTGTCTCAACAGAGATAGATCGAGCTAGGCACACGGCATTCGGGGTCTCCATGCTCGGCAAAGCTACGGCACTTCGACAACTCGTGCCCTGAATCCTCGTCTTGGGGGCTCTAATCTCTTTCCGGTATCTCCTGGAGGAAGTCACCGTATCTGAGTAACTCAGCATCTCCTCTGAAGCTTTGCGTGGGTCGGCCCCTGAGCTCGGCGCGAACTCTGCACTTTGATTTCTTTCTCTAAAGACCAGCGCGACGTGGTTCATAACTCAACAGCTTGTCTCTCGATTGATCGGGAGCTCGCTTCACTGGCGCCTGATAATCCGGTGGCTACTCGGTCTCTAGGCTTCGAGAAGCTCGGCTCTTCGAATAATAAGCTGCATGTTGCTCGGGTTCGGATTGCCCTATGGAGTTGACATGCATATCCAAAGATTCTAAAATTAATAAAAGTATCCGCAAAAGATCAATTAACTCGCTCAGTGGTTTTCGGCAGATTAGCTTAGCCCTCAGTGCCTAGAAAGCTCGGCCTCCCGATTTGACAACTCAGTTCGGCATTGTCTCAGCTCGCCGCCTCATCTCGATGTCTCAATGCTCAGCACTTGTTCAGTTCATATCAATTCATCTCTGTTTCGACCACTGTCCAGGGCAATCCAAATGAAATTAAATGCAAAGGGGCTATATCACCAAGTCTAGACGTTCAGCTACAACCATTGAACTATTAAAGTCGAAGTTTCTTTAACTTAGAAGAAGATTATATGAGAGATGTAGAGCACGGCTAACAAAAGTAGTCTCGGTGGCTTCGAGTTAGGCAACAAAGTTCAAGCTTGGCTAGACAACTTGCTCACAATAAAAAATCTTATCAGCACTACGAGTTAAAAGATTTCTGGTGTCCTGTCACTTCATCTTTCGATTCAATTATTATAACTGGTAACCTTTTGGTTGGAATATCATTGACAACATGTTATCATCCAACTCAATGGCATCATAATGGGATGAATGACATGATACCTTGTAAAAAGGGAATTTAGTACATGTCTTCTCTAATTCTGCGGCAGCTTCCTTCTTGAGAGAGAGAAAGAATTTGAAAATTTCAAGCTCTTAGAAAAATTGGGGGCTCCCGTCTCCTTTCTGTCCCCGACCCATGAAACAAGCATGTTCAGGAAAAATGGAACAAAGATCCCAGGTCAACGGGTCAGCCTCTCCAAAGCTTATGAGCATCACAGATTATCTCATATCATTACGAAGCTCAGCTCGGACTCTCAACTCAGAAAAGTAGCTCGGGAATCATCGCAAAGATTATCACTAAAGAAGATTTAGTTCTCTTGACGATTACAGGATCAGCAGCACTTAAAGCCCTAGCATGCTAGGCACTAATCATAAAGCCCTAGCTCGGCTAGACAGCGAAAGTCCCAGTTGACCTCTGGGTTAAGCCTGGGCAAGAAAGCCCTAGCTCGGCTAGGCAGTGAAAAGTCCTAATCACCTCTAAAGGATTGCTGCTGGGCATAAATCATGATAATCTCCAAATGTGACAATTTTGATATTTTTACATCTTCTATTAAGAGGTCCTCATATTGAAATTATTCAACATATTCTGTCAAATAAAGCACGCCAAAACCCTAGCTCGACTATGTACAAAAAGCTTTAATTCGACTCAAAGTTGAACGATAGCATAATTCAATGGAGTTTTTTGACACAAACTCGGCATATATGAAGTTTTCACCTTCCCCTATCGGAGCATGTAGAAGCTGGGGGCTTATAATGTAATAGTTCTTTAATAATTAATATATTATTAAAAAATTAATTTATCAAACAATTTATTTTAAATTTTATTTAATTTTTATTAAAAATGCAAAAAACTTATAAAATTAGCTTTCAAACTAATTGTCACACTATAGAAAGGCAAATTATTAGGAAGTCGCAAGATATTATATAAGCATTGTCATGTGATATTTTTAATAAATAAATAATTATAATTCATATTATAAACCTTAATTTTAGTCCCTTAATCATGTAACAAAAATAAGTTATTATACTTTTACGATAAAATTTATCTTTACAATATTAAATAAAAATATCATATAAAATTAAGCATAAATTAGGGATAAGTCCCCTTTTAATAAAGTGCTAGGAGATTAGTCTTTATCAAAAGTATAGTATTTTATAAAGTCTTTTTTTAAAATTTTTAGTAAATAATGGACTATTATATCCTTATCTGTTCTAATTAAAATTACACAAAAAAAGAAAGATTATGATTTGCAATAAATATTCGTTTCTATTTCACATTTTCATTATCGACAGAATTTTTTCCTGACTAATTGTGATTATATCACGTCATGAGTTTAGGTTCAATTATTTGTTTCATTATTGATCGGCGTATACTTTATTGCATCTGAAAATCTTAGTATAGATTTAAAATATTTCATAAATCTATTTATCATGTAAGTTTTAATGTAATTTTCATGTTTGTTTTGCATTTTCATTTATTATTTTGTACTTTAATCCATTGTTAAGCTTTTTTTTTGTTTTCATTTTTTATTCTAATATTTGGTTGTTCATTTTCTTTCATGAAAATTTTTTTTCGTTATAATCTATTATAACACCATTTTAAGCAGATATTGAGTAATTTGCAGAAAATGATACAGTAACTACAAATGCAGTTTACAAAAAATGATATAATGATACTATATATTTAAAAATTGAACATCATTTTTTTAATATAAGATTACGAAATGATTCAAATGAAATCATAACATGGTCGAAAAATCATAACTTGTGTATCATTATTTACTATAAATGATACAAATATAACAAGAAAATTGATTGGTGTATCATGTTATGTTGAGTGTATTATTTTCTGTTGACTGTATCATTTTCTGTTGAATGTCTCATTTTGCATATCATTTCTATTGACTGTTTCATTTTTCGTTAGATATTTTATTCTAGAAAATAATGCATATAAAATAATTTGTTGAAATGGACTATTTTAGACAGGTTGTAAATATGTCTCATTTTTAAATTTATTTTTTCATCTTTATGTTTTTTTTTAAATATTTTGAATGTGGTGCGAATCGATAATAGATGATATGAGAGAATACGATAAAAGTGCAATGAATGCGAAAAAAACAAAAACGAAGAAGAATAATCAAATTTTATTCAACTATTATTTTTATTTTATTATTATTATTAGTTTTGATTATTTATTGTCGGGTTGTTTAAAAGAAGAGGAAACGTATTTTTAAATTTTGAATGGATTCAAGATTTGAAGGTATTTTAATAAGATAAAAATTTAAAAATAAAACTTATTACAAAATTATTTTTATTTTGGGACTAAACTAAAAAAAAAATTCCTAAGTGCGCTTAACTTTAAATTACCCTAAAATTAATGCATAATAATCGAGAAACAGCGATTAATTACAATTATAAAAAAGTGAACTTTTAGAAATGGGGATATGCACCAATACGTGGCGCATGGAGCAAGGCAATGTTTGGTGGCTAGAAAGAAGCAAATATATCATCACTGACGTCACGAAATTTGACTGCTTTGCAACACTAACAATGATTATTCATCAACAGGGATTTTTAAAACAAAATTCCAGATGAAAAGAAGTATATGGCAGCTTATTATTTTAAGAAGCGGATAGCAAGATTCTTTCTTGATTTAGGTTTTGTTTGATAACATAATTTAAATTAAAATTATTTTATAAAAAATTACTTTAGATTAAATAAATAAAAAATTAACTTGGTTAAAAAGCATTTTAAAGTTACTATGTAGAGAAAAAATATTGTGATTTGACAATTGATTTTTTTAGGGTGTTTGGCAAAATTATTTATAATAATTTTTAATTTTTTACTATTAATTTTTAATATAAATTATTATTATTTTTTAAATATTCACGACTTCTGTAATAAGTTATAATTATTTTATTTTAAATTTTAATTGTAAGTTTAAATTTTTACTAAATGCATACAATTTTTATTATAAATTATAATTTATAAATTATTAATTTTAGTAATACCAAGCACCACCTTTATAACTTTAAGTAAAAGAGAATAACCCGGCCTAAAACTTCTTCCCAAACGAGACGATAGCTTCTTTTTGTAATCGGCTTTAGCCTTGAAGCCCAACTTTAGCATTGAGATAGAAAAAGTAAATTGAGATAATAAGAAGTAAAACCTTAAAAAGTAAATTTAGCATTGAGATAATAAGTTACTTTTTGATTGTTAACTTCTTTAGGACTTTAAGCAAAGTGGCTAAAAGCCCAACTTTAAAACGAATTTTTGAGTAGAAAAAACAAATAAATGAAAACAACCATGTTTGTATCATAAATTTATATGTCAAAAAATAAAAATAAAAAAATTATTTATATATTACACACTTTTTCTTAACTAAATAAAAATAAATAAATAAGCCAAAACTTGTGTTTTCATTTTAAATTTGAATTGTGGTGCATACACAAATAATAATGAATAACCAATTAAATAAAAAATTTATTATTAATAAACTCTTAGTAGTCGGAGTTTTAAAAGACAACTTTGTATTTTATTGTGCTTAATCGGTTATACATTGTTTATGCAAGTATCATATTTTTTTAAAGATTTAAACATTCGAGAACAAAGAGAAGTGGTCGACCATCCCACCTCATGCATTAAACCATTGACCCATATCCATCTCCCCTCATAAGTTAGTCTTTTGGCTCTTGGTTTTGATCAGAGCACTAGTCTCAGACATTCATGGAGACAATGAGGGTCCACGGAGGTCTAATCTCAACGGCAACCAAGCGTGTTCTTGCTTGCCTCAACGAGAAAGACCTCGACTTCGAGTTTGTTGTCGTTGACATGAGATCCGGCGAGCACAGAAAACAACCTTTCCTTTCTCGCAACGTAAGTACAGAAACAAAAATGATCCCTCCACTCTTTAGATACACAAAAACACACGAACACCATAAAAACCCTTCTTCTTCTGTTTCTTTTTTAATAGTCGGGAATTCGGTCAATTTGCACGCATATTAACTAATTTTGGAATCCTAAAATTAACGGTCGCCCAAACGACTTAATCTTGAATCTCTGGATTAGACCATGAAAGCCCTTTAACCTGCCAATCATGTCATGCACAGAGTAGGTGTTATCCCCTCCTTTACTAAGTTCTAAAATCTCCTTTTTTCTCCAAATAATGTAGCCATTTGGTCAAGTGCCGGCCTTTGAAGATGGAGATCTGAAGCTCTTCGGTGGGTAAACGCACAATTAAAATCAACAGATTAATCAATATTATCCAATTAATCGCAATTAACTCGTTGGATTTGCAGAGTCGAGGGCAATTACCCAGTACATAGCGCACACCTACGCCGAAAAAGGGAACCCGCTAACATATGCGAACCCGAAGAAGATGGCGATCATGTCCGTGTGGATGGAGGTGGAGGCTCACCAATTTGACCCGCCGGCTTCGAAGCTGAATTGGGAGTTTTCTATTAAGCCACTGATCGGCATGGCGGCGGACGCGGCGGTGGTGGAGGAGAACGAAGCGAAGTTGAGTAAGGTTCTGGACATCTACGAGGCGCGGCTGGCCGAGTCGAAGTACATGGGCGGAGATTGCTTCAGCTTGGTGGATCTGCACCACCTCCCCGTCGTTCAGAACTTGATGGGTACACAGATCAAGAAGCTTTTTGATTCGCGCCCCCGCGTCAGCGCCTGGTGCGCCGATATACTGGCGAGGCCGGCTTGGTTGAAGGTTCTGGCAATGGGAACCAACAATTGAGCTGTGTCCATGAAGCAACGCCAATTTTCAGAGCATATTGATCATCCTCAAGTAGAAAGCTCCCTTGTTGTATTTGGATTGTGAGGATTCCTTAATGCTTTCCTTTCTTGTTCCATTTTGAAGCACCGGCACTTTTTAGGCTCCGTTTGTACCATCTAAAAAGTTAGTTTTTTATTATAAAAAAATCTAATATTTAAGCTGTGTGTAACTTTAAATAAAAAGATAAAAAATCTCATTTTAAAACGGACAAATGAGGCTTTTATCACTCCATATTATCCTCCTTACTTATTTAATGTCAAAAAATAAGTTTTCAACTTTTGTTTTGCTCTTTTTATCTTATTTATGATGAAACATTATAATATTTCTTGTATTATATGTGCGTAGCTTTATAAATTAATTGAAATTTTAAATGATTTAGAATATATGTTCCATATTTATTTCACTATTTATTGGATGCAATGCACCATTTAATCACTTTTTTATTATATAGCGTTGCATATGAGAAAAAAATAATTCAATTTTTGGTTTTTTTAATGCAACCAAGATGAAGAATTTGTATTTAGTGTAGGTTCTAACAACATTTTAATATATCCAAATTCTAAATCAAACTAAACCACCTATCAAACTAATAGAAAAAAAAAAAAAAATGGCTTCTCATGAGCAGTACTCCAAAAAAGAAATGGACGAGTTCGGTTATTTAAGCCCCACTTCAATTATTTTAATTGTTGATATTTTTAAGTTCACCAAATACATAATTCCTGTCAAGAATTATGTTGATTGACTAACAGTAATTATACTTTTGGATCACATTTTTATGACATAAATTGACAGTTTTACTTAAAGTCAAACTGAGAATCATAATTAAGCGGGCTCTCTTTTACCTATTTCCTTGTATTAAATCATAGGGAGCGGGGATGAGCTCCGTTTCTATTTAATTAGGGTAAAAATAAAAAAAATTAAAAAGAAATAAATATAATATTTTAATGTTTAGATTTATTATATTTTAAAAAATATACATTTTTTTTTACGTGTGATTATATTTTTAAAAAATTTATTTTATATAATTGAGAGCAAAGTAAGAAAAAACGGAACGAAAGAAATAAATATCATTTCTATTTCTTTTATTATCAAAGGTATAAAAAAAAAATCTGTACATAACAAAATTAAAACGTGCAAGGATAGAACGAGACCAAAAAAATTACTATCCCCGTAAAACATTGTCTTCTAAAAAATAGCATTTTCTATCCCTTTCTTATCCTCGTACTATATTATTTCACTGATTTGCATTTTTGAATTGGTTTGCAATTATTTACAATTTTTTACCCTTGTAGACATTAATAACTAAAGGCATTCTTCGTTTTTCTGTTCACAAACTGAAGGCATGCAACTTGCAAAATATAATACACTTATCATCCAACAATTGTAAAACAATAAAAATCTACAGAAGTTCAGTATTATTTGGTGGACATAAGATTGTGTTCACCTTTTATATATTAATATGAGCGGTAGTAGCTATATGTACTGATTTATATATTTTTGACCCATTGCACTGAATGATTAGATAATAAAAAAAAGTGATAAGTTCATTGATAAATAGCTCAATAAATACCTTTTTATCACATCAACGTGAAATGTATGAATATAGTTTGTATATTCTAAACATACATTGGTGGCGGATCTAAAAATTTGATTTAATGGAGGCACTAACTTATTTTTTCACTGATTTTGGTTTCATTTGACTGTCTTAAACTAATTTTTAGTCTATTTGCTAAAATCTTAAAAAATAATTGTCAATAATTTATATTTTTGATAGTTTAAAATTACTTTTTAATCAATCAAATTTTTTTTATAGTACCCTATTTTTAAATATAATTTTTAAAATATTTATATAGTATTTAAGTTTCTTAAAATATCAATAATCTTTGACATTGAAAATGTAAAATTAAAATCTAAAAAAATAAATTATTAAAATCTTTAATTATCTACTACATTGGTTAAAATAACAAATGTAGTAGATAATCCTTTACAAGGAGTGAGAGGACCTCTGCGGAACTTATTTGTAATAATTTTTCTGAGCACCCTCCCCATGTTTCTCTCACTCCATCGCCGACTATGTTTAGATGTAATACCGTGTTTAAGTACTTTAATTGTCAAGGATTTGGACATCATGCTAGAAAGTGCCATTCTCCTAGACTTAATATGGTTGCTAAACTGGAGACTAAAGAACTTGTGGAGGCAAAGGAGCTTGTGAACACAAAGCTCGATAATCAGATTGTTGAGCCTCTTAACCCTGTTGATTCCTTCTTTAATGAAGAAATTCAAGTTGGTACCCTAGGTATTATTCATCCACTCCTTGCAACTCAGAGAGACAACAAACAAATTGAAGCTTCGCAGCGTGGCTAGATCTTCACTACTAGGGTAAAATGCAATAATCGTGTTTATTCTTTGGTGATTGGCACTAGCTGAAAGTAGCACTAATGCTGTGAGACTCAAGAAGTTATGAAGAAATTGGGTTTAAAAGTTGAGTCTCATCCTACACCTTATCATGTGGCATGAATCAGCAACATCAAGCTCAAAGTTGATAAACAATGCCTTGTGACATTTACTCTTAGAAAGCTCAAAGAGACGGACGGTGCTGCGTGATGTGCTCCCTCTTAAGCTTTGCGACATTCTCTTAGGTCGTAAATGGATATGGGACTGTGATGTTGAGCATACTCGGCATGCTAACACCTATTTCTTCATTGATGGCAAGACAAAATACACACTTATATATGCCATTGATTACGTACTGTCAAGTTACGAATCGAATAGGTGGAAATGGAATGACAGAGAGAGCTCGAGGAGAGAACAAAATAATAAATGGAATAACGAAATCAAAGAACATTCTAAACTTGACAATGAGTTGGTGTCGCATCTTCTTCTAGTACATGTCTAATTTGAGTTCGAACTCATGGTTGTAGGGAGAGGAGGGCTACGATTGTGGTTTCCTCTATTGGGGGAAAACGAAGGGGTCAATGCTATGGTTGTTGTTGGTGAGCATAGCTTGCTCCAACGTTAGCTGCTTTATAGGTGTCGTGGTGGTGATTTGATGAGGTGGTCTTGGTTGGAGATAGATTTCACAGACGATGGTGTGTGCATAGTTTTAAATTGCGGTATTGGTCGAAGTAACGGTCACAGCCATTTGTAACGGGTATCTGAAGAATCAATCAACCTGTAACAAAAATCGGTAACCGCGCTCGTGAATTTTTTTCAAACGTTAGCAAATGACATTAATTCAATGATAAGCATATCCTAAGCTTATTTACTAAAAATAAAATATTTATAAGTGTTTTAAATTAACATTTTGACACTTAGCATTAAAGACAAAGATGGAGTTTTAGAGAGAAAAGAAAAGTCAAATAGTTGGGTTGTCTTGGGCCCCATATCAGTCCGTATCGATCACGTATTGGGAGTATCGGTCGATATGGATCAATACGGCACTGATACGTGATATGTATCGGCCGTATTGGCCGTATCGATCGATACTCTAGAGATTTTTTACAACTCCGATACGAGAGTACGTATCCGAATCGAATGCCTGAGATACTGTTACGTAACGATATCAGCGATATTTAAAACCATGGGTGTGTGTATATGTGAGAGAGGGCTACTGATATGAGGAGAGAAGAAAGGATGTTAAAATTACCCTCAAGCAGCTATCGAAAATGGCGAGCAAAGCGCAAAATAGACAACTCACCGGGGACAAAAACACTATTCATGGACCATCGCCTCTTTATATATATAGTAGGTAAGTAAAACGCTTTTTTCCACTCGAGCTATCAGGATCTCTCTCCAAACTATAGTACCACGTATTGATATCTAGTCATGTGCATCGTATAAACTATTTGTTGCACATGTATAGCTCGAGTGGGCAACATACTTAGGTATCAATCATACTCATAACGACATCTAAAGCAACAAGCATTGGTACCTAGACGACAAACCCTCTAGTAGCCGTTAGGAACACAAGGATCAAAACAGTATGAGAACGACATGACAACTCTTGAGAATCCTAAATCATTCATAAAAGCACTCACAAGCTACGTGTTCTAACACACACAAAAATGTATTCGAATGGACAAAGTTATAGATTCTTGATGATTTTAGTGCGATCTAAATATATTGGAAAGAAAGTAAAAAATACTGAATGTAATAAACAAAAAATTAAGGTAAAAAAAATAAAGACAACAAAAAGAATACGCCAAAGCCTACAAACAAATTTACATAAAGTATGAAGATGTCACGTGCATTTGCCAGCATTACATAGGCTAAGTTATCCACACACACACACAAAAAAAAAAACAAATGTGATCGTTCAACTAAACGTGGCGCTACAAATCGTGCATTAGGAAATGAAAATAAAAAAAATGAAGGCACAACTTAGCGGAGAGCACACGTCGGATCTGATCGGGTTTGACCTCAACCCAGCATCCAACCCGAATTAGGCAGGTGAAAATTTTTAGCACCCAATTTCGACCGCCTATTGTTTCAAAACCATCTAAAAGAAGACTCCAAGTTAGTGGACGGATTTAACGGGCTTGCGGTTGAGAAGAGAGAACAAATTTCAAAATTTCAAAACCATCTACGTTTGAGGTTATTTTTATTGTTGAAATTGTGATGTTCATTGTTCAGATTGTCCCTCTTAAAATTAGGGGTGATTAGTGGAATTCATGTTATTCTCAAATAGGTTCATTTTAGGTGGTTTTTCAGTTAGTTTGGGTAGTCCTATGCTTCTCCTTCACCCTAACAGAGTTTATTGCTTATGCTAATTGTAAGTTTTGTTCCCAAGAGGTTGAGCAAAATTAGCCCAACGCGTGACACTTTGAAATCCTCACTAAAGAGATTTCCATTTTTTGGGCATCCCCCAAGAGTTCTTAGACTTTATAGATTTGGTCCCATGTTGATTTTTAGTCTACCATTTTGTAGTTATCAAAAGTTGAGAAGTTGAACATATTTATTCCCATATTATTAAGATCATATTTGGCTTCTAAAGTGTTCCAATTCTTTTGCGATTTTGATGGTAATATATATGGTAACCATCGTGGAAGTAGTTAGACAAGACACTCAAGATTCAATTATAACAATGATATTTAACTTGTTTTTATGTCATTCATTAAGACATTTCTTCCTGACTATGTTTTGATTCTTCTATGGCATAAAATAGGCCTAACTCGGATACCCAATATATCATTTCGGTTTTCCATCCCCTAAATTGTTCACTAATGAATTTCTTGGGTTACACACAATTAGCATCGTCAAACCTAGCCATATTATTTTTAAGTTCAATGAAAATGCATTGGATTTTATCAATACTAAAAGCAGGTTTTCCTGGGAATAGTAAACTTCAAAAAACTATCTGCAAAACCCTTTTAACAAAAATGCTTTATTAATAAATTTATTGTGCAAAAACTGTGCAGAAAACAGTTTCATAAAACTGTCAAGAAAATTGTTTTTTCTCTTCTAAAAACAAAAAAAAATACTGACGGGCGAGAAAACAGGGTTCAAGATTCATACAGAAAACACTTCTTCTAAAAGAAATAAAATTATCCCTTCAAGAAAACAGAAGCCTAATTTTTTTATTAAAAAGAGAAAATAATAGAAACAACTTTTTAATACCAAAAATAGAACTTGTAACTTTGAATTTCCCCCAAAATCATTGTAGTAAACAATTAACAGAAAACTGAAATTTGTAAAAACTACAGCAGAAAACAAATATTTAATATTGCACAGAAAAATGGCAGGAAAGTTAGTATTATTTTTGTTTGATTATCAAATGCTCGATTTAAGGTTTATCTGCAGATTAAGAATGTTGTTCTTGGAGTGATAACAATCAAACAAATTCTATAAATTCTAAAAAATAACATTAAGAACAGATCAACCAATCACATTAAATTAGCAAGGAAGTATATCCAACAAATTTCAAATAAGAAAAAAGGATGTAAGAACATAATATATATAGGACATAAACAATACCTCAAACATAAAAAATTAAAAATTGAGAAAATAAGATAAATCTGGGCCATCTGGCAAACAATCTGACAGTGAGAGAGAATGTGTGGATGTGTGCTGTGACAACTGTGGGACGTAAGGAGACGACAAAGAATACATAACCTTTGGCATGACACAACAACTGCTGCTTCTCCAACAGTGCCCACATTGGAAATCAAAGCGAACACCACTCACCACGACCACCGAATGTCATTATTGGAAGTATGTTACTCATGGCGCATGAGGTGGTTGAGGTGAACTTAGTCCTGCATAGTAGAAATGTTTATGAATAAGAGATCTGCAAAATCAAAAGGACATTGAGAGAATTTAGCTCCTTCCGTTTCATGACTCAATTTCCAATAACTATAATTTGGTTTGGAAACTTAAGAAGCAAATACTCACCCAAGAAGGCCTAACACAAATAATAATTCATGAAAATGGTAAATGAAATCATAGGTGTCACTTTCCTAAAACGAAAAAAGCATGAATTAATCAGCATTTCATTACAAAAAACAAGAAAAGTGAACGTACAATGGGCCTTGGAAATCAAGGCCTAATCAAAGCTGCAAAACAAACACTGCTTGAAACACTAAACCTCACCAATGATTCAAAGTTGAACAGTTTTTTTTGGAATAGTCCTTTCATGAAATTTTCATGTTTATGTGTATATGGTTGACGAACTCAGTGTTAAATGGCCCATTGGACCCTGATAATCTATTTTGTCTACGATTGCCCACTTAGGGTTCTGACCCTTTGCCTTTTATGGCAATTACGAAACAGGAGAGAGTGGGAATTTACAGCATTCAAGGACTCTAACCGTTAAAGACCAATTGCTGAGCATATGCCAATATGAACCAATATGTTCGTCTGCCCATAGCGTGGTTCACAGTACAACAGGAGCACCAACACCACTACTATTGCTGAGGCTGTATATAAAAGGAAAGCTGCACAAAACAAATTAATGTACGTCAATGTTATAATTGGTATTTGAAACATTTTCACCTAATTAGTCCACTCAAATTCCGTAAAAGTCATGCTCTCAATTCTCATACTCTCAATTCTCATACTATCCCACCGTCGAAGAAAGCTACAGAAAAGTACCACTCAGGTTGTAGAGGTATTTAAATAACATTTTTAAGTGTTTTCCAGCATTTAAATTTTCCAAGAACTCTAGAACATTCAATTTTTTTTCTAAGTACTGTGTTTTAGTTTTCTCTTTTCTCTCTCTCTCTCCCTCTCTCTTTTTTAAAATTTTTTCTTTTTAATAATTACAGTGTAAGTGTAAAATTGACATAAATATATGCAATAAAAATATAAATAATGTACCTTTAATTATAATTATTCAAGTGATAAAAAAAAATATGTTCTTACAGAGTGAATCTTTTAACCTATAGGTATCTTGATAAAAACTGTTAATAGATAAGGGCATTTTCTATTCAAGGATAGATTAGGAATCTTTTTTATTTATAGACAACGATACCATTCCATCAAGAAATACCAATTGTACTTATTCAGTACCTATTCACAAAATATGTAATTTTTTACCAATAATCTTTTAATATAATAGATATATATTATTATTTATCACTCATTAAATAATACTATAATTATAAATAACTATGTGGGGGAAATTCTTGCATACATAACTTTTATCAAGATTGAAACAAAATCACAAGAAGAATTCCAGAACATAAAAATCGGCAAGAGGATTGAACCAACCTTCAGAGCGCAATAAAACCCCCCTATAAATCACCAAGATTTCAAATCCACGGTACACGAAAGCCAGAGGCGTAGACCCTTCTTCTCTAACCGATTGAATTCGCTTTCTGAATCACATTGACGTTGTCCGCAGTAACAAACACTTGGACTGAACCCACCATCCCGACGAGCTCTTCCCTCTGTTCCTTGGATGCGTGATGGCCGAGATGCAACAAGTAGTGGGAAAATTTTGCACCTAAAACACAAGAAATTTCAGATATTTTATTTCATGAAGGAGAGGAGAGAAGAGGAGAGGAGTGTTCTTGAAAATAAAATATACAAATTAAGAAATCAAAAGGTAATGTTTTCGCACTCAAATTGAATGAAATTTTCACCCATTGTATTAATCTTGAAATGGAACTGATTAACAATGTTGGACGAGCTCTTCTCTACGGAGTATTGTCAAGAAAAGGTTTCTTTCCATGGTAGCTTGGATGTGAACCTTTTGGTGAAAGAAAGGGTTTCTTCCTACGCCGTGGTTTGACGACGAGAAAGAAACCGTTCTTTTGACGACGAGGAAGAAACCGACGAGCGTTGAAGCCTCCATGGGGAGTTCTCTTAAAATCCCCACTAATCTCAACCATCCTCATCCAAATCGCAATATACCCTCTGCATTATGGGAAAATTCCGACATTCAAGAACTAGGGTTGAAGTGGGGACAGGGAAAAGTAGCCGAAGAAATTATCCATATTGGGGGGTCGAACTCAACTGGAGAGGGTGACTGTTTACGGTGGGCCAGAGGCGAAGGGTAGAAAGATCATGGGCGAAGAGCATCACAGAAGGAAAATAAGATTCACACACATATTCCCTGCATTGGCTGATTTAAGGTTCCGTGAACGGAAAATAAACTACTAGCAATTAGTATTGATTCGGTTTTTATTATTTATTTTTTCAAATCTTTACTGACTCTTATTTTTTTAATAATTTTTATTTTTAGTAATCTTCTTTTATTATTGAGTTGAATTATTTTAGTTTTTAATTTTTCTTATCGAAATCAGTCAAAAAAATAAAAATAAAATTAATCAAAACATAAAAAAAAATTTCAAAAATATAAAAATAAGCTAAAATATACTAAAATAAGCTAATAAGTCAAATTTATTATTTTTGTTTTTAGTGAACTTTTGTTATTTTGTTATCAATTTTTTTTATTTTTTCGGTTTAAATTATTGAGGCAATTTGAAAAAATAAAAAAATTAATCAAAAAAAATAAAATAAAAATTATGCAATTTAGCCCAAAATAAGTCAACAAAATAAACCTACATGTAAACATCCTCATAAATAAAGAATTCGAGCATAGTGTTTGTTATATGATTAAGAGCATCTTCATCAAACTCTATATTTTTATATCAGTATTTAACCATTTTTATATTAATTGCTATGTGTTTGAAATTATTAAAATGAGACTATTATGTCTAGATTCTTTAATATACAACATTATTGTATGCAGTTGCATAAGTGTATATATTTTTTTATCAAAATAATTGTATGAATATATATTTTTTTTAAAGTCAGTATGAATTGAGAAGTTTAACTTAGTTCGCAATTTACTAATAATAGATAATTAGTTATTGATTAGTATAAAATTATTTTTCTATAGAACATCTAAATTTTATATTTATAAATGACCTCATCAATCAAATTATCTCGAGTCGTCATTAGTTCAGTTAAAATTAAATATGTAAAAGTTATAGAGTTATTTTTTATAAAATTATAAAATTATTTTTAATTATTAAATATATAAGGAGAGAAGATAACCCGAAATATAATACTAGTTATATTAGAAAATAGTTATATTGTTCCAATAAATTCAAAATTACCAATTCACAATTCTTTGAATTGTCCGGTCTAGTCCCATGAAATAAACATGGCATTGTTTGCAGAGTTTCTTAATCTCAAGTATTGGGACAGTTCTAAGAAAAACTTCTATATAATATATTAGTTTTGAGACCAGCATTTCTGCATGTTGCTCCTAGAAAATTGTTCGGGGATGGTAGATCAATAAAATCTTTTGAATTTTTTTTTTTGATTAGCAAATGCTCAAAATTTGAATTTTCAATCTTTTATTTAGGAAGTTAATACCCATACCATTTGGCTGAAGATCACTAGGTAAACCTTTTAATTCCCTCTAATAAACCTGAGTATTTATTTATTAGTGTTTACTGGATGATTTGCAAATTTATGTTGTCATGGAGTGTGTGATTCTTTCTTATTTGGCGATTTTATTGATCAAATTATTTTTAATAATTTAATTTTATTGGTGCCACTATTTAATCTTATGAATCACGCATGCCACACTTCTTATATTTTCTCTGTTACAAGGTGAACAACTTAATTTACAGCACAAGGTGCTCACTACCCACCGGAGAAAACACTTATAAAGTTTGTATACAAAATAGAGTTTTATACGTTAGTTATATATATACGTGATATGACATTTTGTAAGTTTAATTTTCTGTCATCTTAAATAGTACAAGTATGTGTTATATGACATTTTATGAATTTAGTTTACTATTACCTTAAGTAGCATGAGTTAATATTTCTTTTACCCTTGAAGGATATTATTGTCATTTTATTATATCATATTTATTGAATATATGGATAGGTAATGTGCAGGTTTCATCTTGCCTAGAAAGATCATATAAGTATTACATCCAGGGTAAGGTGTGACATTATGGCCGGCCGGCCGTGGCTTGTTGGGTTGGGTGGTCGAGTTAGCACCTCTCTTCCCAGAGATTAGGTGGATCAGTGCAGTTCATTCTTGAAGTGTGGACTTGTGGCCAACTAGATTCTTTTTTGGGTTTCTATCCCATATGCCCTGGTGTCAGTAATGAATTGCAAAGTTCATGGATCCACTACTTTCAAAATGGCTGCACAAAGAATACTATGTCACAGAGCAATTAAGCCCATGGTGAGCATTCCAATTTCAAACCCAAAGGACATCATAGTTTTTAACTTTTCTTCTTCAGGCTTGTTCGTTTATCCTTGAAGTAACAATACATTTTTCTTTTATTTTTCATGCGAGGATTGTTGCAATAGTTTGTCATATTTTATATGTAAAATTTTTATAAGATGATTAGAGACACATATATTTTGACTTTCAGCCTTAGAATACCTTTTCACAAGGTTTGGTGAAAGCCTCCGACTACCCTTTAAAAGAAATGGTATGATTTGCTGACCTTTAATCATAGCGCAACGAACATGGGAATTGATTAAAAATTTGCTCGTATTTTAGTGCTGAATAAAACTTCTGTATAAGACAACACTTATATATCACCCCCTCCTCTTTGTGGGCGCAACGAAGTGAAGCGATTAGGAGGTAGATCTATAGCTCTATTGTCTTGTCACAAGCAATCCCCCCCGGCAACTAAAAGTATTGAGAAAAATATGTAATGATACTACTGCATCTGGGAGATGTGAAGGTTGGTGTTCAATTCTTTACGATTCTAAAAGCAATTCTTCTCTTTGGTTGGGGAGGCAAGATAAGCCATTGAAGTCAATGAGCATCCATCCTTTTCTATTTTCATCTCCCCATTCGAAAGCAATTCAAGCTCCTCAGCTTTGCGGGAGGTTATAAATAAATAGTCAGTTGCTTCATGCAAAAATAAACTTCTTGTCAATTTCATTCATCTTACACAGTATGCAAACCCTTCCAAACAATGCTTTGCTATACAATTAGGTTTGTTGCTATTATCGGATAATTGACACTTGTTAATGTGTTTTCAATATGATACTTTATGTTTTTTTTTTCTACAAGGGATTAAAAAGGGAGGAATAAACACTTTTTAAGTAGACCATGCTAGAAATGTGGAAGCAGAACAGTACTTGAAATGTTATTTTTACTGTTGAGGCCTTTTGTAGGATAAAGTAATCATGTTGTAGGATAAAGTAATCATATTGCACTTAGGTCCTGATTCGGCAATTCCATTTGTTTTTTATTTCTCATTGATTGGTTATTGGTTTATATATTTTTGTTGGGAGCAATATAATGTGAACTTTATTTTGTCAGCATTTGCTAACAATGTGGGCTCCCAAAAAGTTTATATTGACTCCAATTTTTCCCAGAAAGGCCCACTTTTGTGTGCTTTTCTTTCCATTATTCACATTCGCGAGTCATGCAGAGTTTGGCTCTATTATCTGACAGCATTCATCCATTATTTTCACTTTGCTTACGCTAAATTTGCATGGGGATGTTTACAGTGAAAGCATTCATAGTTGTACTGCCTGGTACGATTTTCTTTGGCTGGAAATGTGTGTTCTAACTTGAATAACACTACTAGTTATGGATTCAATTGTTCCTTTAGATCACATTTGGATGGTGTTGGGATTATGAGTGAACCCCAACAGGATCTTTGAAATAAATAATTGCGAACAAGATGAAGAAGAATATGCACTAGAAATTTATCACACAAGAAACACAATATTTATGTGGTTCAGCAAGAGTGGCTGTGTCCACAACTGCTGCGAGTTTTCACCATATGGGGCAAAGATACAATATAATAATTTCAGGCTATTTTTGTGCATTTTAAAAGATTCCCAGACTTATCATACTAAAAAGAGGAATCCTAAATAATAAAAAAGTCTAGGTTAAAAAAAGTTATGGTGCGGCAGTGCTCAGGCGCCATGCCAGTGCAACATTCTGGAATCCTCAGTACGGTTTGGCACTTGAGCACCTCGCAAGCGCCCCGCTAGCAACACATTTTAGACTTCGACGTTCCAGCGCCCAACTAGCACTTTGCTAGCGCTAATTTCTGGAATTTCATACTCTAGTGCTTATAAGGCTTTACATATTTTAACAGATAGTGCTTAAAAGCATATCTTAACCTATCTTGAAAGTGTCTTGCATATGAACTGGTTGTGGATTAAGGCCATTAGAATCAACCGTAAATTTAAAAGTTTTATGTTTAATTCTTGCTAGAAGTGTTAGTTTTGACTAATCTGATAACTAAAGTTTGTGAGGAATTTCTGGTATTGAGATATTTATAACTCAAAAATAGGTCTAAAGGGTCCTACCTTGAGGAGTTCATCAGTTAATATTTTTAAAACAAAGTGTGTGCATGCATTTGTAACATGATTTTGTAGAAAGATTTTGTAAAGGTAGACAAAATGTGCACCAATGACTAGCAACTGAACATAAAGGACAACTTCTTAGGGGAAAAAAATGCTTTCTAAGGTGACCTACATCCATAGATATCCTTCACTTCATGACACTAAAGCTGTGTTTGGATGGCTAGAATCCTAAGGGAGAATGGGAATGTGATTCCAATTCTCTAAAATTCATTTGTTTGGAATGAGTAAGGATAGGAAAATGATTCCCGATTACTTATTCAACTAGGAATCACAAAGGGTAGTGTAGACATCCCAATTTGATCCCGCCTAATCTTAGGCGAATTCGATGATGAAAACAGATGGATTAGTGCCTCGATACAATCCTCGGGAAGTGATTCAAGCTCGGTATTTGAACCCGAAACCTTCAAGCCAATGAAATTTTGATGAACCATTGAAACTTGCTGTCCAAGTAAGACGACCGCCAACTTGCATTATGGCGACCGCCGTAAAACTTTGTGGAAACCCTAGCCAAAAGTGGCGACCGCCACCTTTCATCATGGCGACCGCCCACTCTAATTATGGCGACCGCCGTAGAATTTTGTGAAACTTTTCAAAAATATGGTGTCCGCCAACTTACATTATGGCGACCGCCAACTCCAAATGGCTTGTCGTGTCCCAAAACGTGGTAACATTTCATTGGTTGAAGAATTCTATAAATACCGTACACCAGCGTACGTTATCAGTACGAATTTTTGAGTGAGAGAGACTCTGCCGATATACCGAGCGATTCCGAGCCCCGACGCCGAACCTTTGCCGAGAAATCAAAATTCGAGCCTTCCAATACCTACATTGCAACCCTAGCTTGGATTTTCACTCGATGATTAGTACGCCGAGGCACATTCCACAATTTGAGAATTTCTCGGCAATTTAAGTAATTCGTTTGAATCATCGGTCTTTCTAACTCTAATTCTTCTCTTTTGGAGTGACCGAGTTAAAAATTCAATTTTAATTCATACATTTATTTTCATTGTACTTTTGCTTTACTTATTAATTGCCTTATTTATGTTCTAGCATTTTCTTTCATTTAGCTTATTTGTTTATCTATTTGCTTATTTGAATTAAGTTTAATCAAATCATTAATTAGTGCTAATATATTTTGACAATTACAACTCAATGATGTTGTTAATTGTTGTAACAATGCAGTTACATTTATGTGAATATAGTAATTAATACTACATTTCATATTTAAGTTAAATAGTTATTTTTAATTTCTTTTATTTTTCTAGCATTAGTTTGATTGTCTTTATTAAGCATTCATTTTCATTCTCTTTCCTTGTAATATTAGTGTCATTTTCTTTATTAGCATTAGTTTAGTTTTTTAGCATTTTTTTTTTATTTTATTTTATTTTTCTTTAATAATAGTGTAATCTTCTTTTTCTAACATTTTATTTCTTTTCTCATAATATAATTTTAGTTTCTTTTCTCTTTCTTTTCTCTTATTGAAGCTTTAATTTTCTTTTTAATGTTCTACTTTATTTTCTTTTTAGATTATTATCTCTTTTCAAGTTTTTATTTTCTATTTCTTTTTTTTTCAATAATTATGTAATTGTTTTTTAGTGCTTTATCTTTCTTCTCTTTTATTTAGTTTTATTCACCTCGTAATATAGTACTTTAATGTTGTTTAACTTTAATTTTTCTATAAAATTTCATTTAGCACTTCTTTTCTCCTAGTATTAGTACTAATAAAATTTCATCTTCCTTTTTCTTTACTTTCTTTTATCCTTCTTCTTCTCTATTTTCATCAAACTCAAAAATCATAAAAATGCCTTTTAATAGTTAAAAATCACTTGTTTTTTCCTTTTATTTTTTTTACCTTGTTTTGTTTAAAACTATAAAATGTGAATAATTAAGTTTTCTTCTTTTTCAATAGTTTAATAACATTTTTTACTATTTTTATTTTAGTATCTTTTTCTTTATTTTTCTTTAAAATTTTCTTTGTTATAAAACTCTCATTTTCTTTAATAAGCTTTCTTTTAGTATAGAATTTTCATTCATCTTTTTTTACATTTAATTTTTGTCTCTAATGTTAATTTAGTTTATTTTTAATTATGCATATTTTTTGCTATTCTCTTTAAACACGTGTTTAGATTTGTTTAGTTTATTTTTGTAGCAAATCCATGTTTAAGTAGTTTGACAATTTCTAGCATGTTTTTATTATTTTATGCAAATTATGATAGTTAGCTTACTTTTATGAATATTGCATATGGGTATGTTTCCTAAATCTTTTAGATAGAAATTGCATCTTATAGGACTTAGAATTCTTTTTTTGACATTTATTTATTCTGAAATGTTATGTACATATTTTATGTATTTTTTATATTTAATTTTGAATGTTCTCTCTTTACCACTATTTTCTTTATTTGCATGCATTTGAAAAATTCTATTAAAAAATCAATGATGATTAGTAGATGTTAACTTTACAATTGGGCAAACGGAGTGCTTAACACCTTCCCCGATTCGTATTTTATCTCCCAAATTCTTTTTCTCTGGTTTACGTTTTAAAAGATCAGTAGCTATTTTATTTTTTTTAGTTTTTCTTAAAAATTAAGTGGCGACTCTATTTATAATAAAAAGAGATTTTCAAAATTTGACTTTGAAGGCGTTAAAATATTTTTGTAAACATCTTTAAATTCTCCTATTTTTGACCCCTAAATCCCAACGCGGGCAACTTCATTTTTCAGCATAGCATACTCTGCAGGTGCGCTTGTAACAGATTGTTCTGGCAAGGCAAACGTGTGAATTGTAGATCCAATGGCATACCATTAAAGATATTTTGTCTATTGTGATTACTACAAAGTAATACGTAATCAATCATGATACATTATTCTGGTAATAGTGCACCTAAGTGAGCATACAGTTAAAGGAAGAACGATTAGTGCTTCGTCAACCTACTATTTTGAGTTCCACTTACTCTTACTATTTTAGATTCAATGGCATCTAAAATGAATCTGCTCCTCTATTATACGTATAGGAGTCTAATAGAAGTAGCTTGAAAAGGAAAATAAGATCAACGACCCCTCTTTGAGGAACGAGTTGGGGAACTGACCTAATTTTCTAGTAAATGCCACATTCTTCACGCATTAGTATAGACATGACATATCAGGGGTTCTAATAATTCCCTTAAGCTGCTTATTAGAAGGGCAGGGAAATGAATATTTAAAAACAGATATGAGAAGTAACAATTTCAGCTTAAAACAGGGAAAACTAATTTAGTAGGATCCACACGTTGTTATCCAATCCAATCTCAGAAATAATCCGAAAATACAAGCATGCGTAAAGAGGTAGGTAATTAACTTTTGCATATAGTTGGGAAATAGATCACGGTAACACCAAGAAGAAAACAAAGAAGAAAACAGAAAATAAGATTGGAGTAGAGTGATCTAAATATTTCATACCTAAAAAAATATGGAAATAAGACTTCAAAAAAAAAGCTTATATTAATTTTCATTGGGTATCCCTAAATTTCTAGTTCCTTAAATAGGCCTATCCAATTTGTATGACTACATAGGGAAGGGTGGAGTGAGGTTTGCCAAATAAATTTGCTAGCTATTGTGTATTGATCGTGTCTAAATGGTCTCAATTCAGGTGTTTGAATGCTTTAGATTGGTTAGGCCTGTTTATTAATTACCACTGCTCTATGAACTACTGAAACTGCAGGGGTAATATTTGCTCGTTTCCAAGCACATCCAATTATTTCCCTATACTCTTATTCTCTCCCTCAAAAATGTTGCTTTTGCTGTTAATTTGTGAAAATAACATTAGAATGAGGAGGCTGACAATGTCACAGCAGATTTTATCATCAGCCAACTTTTGTTTGTGGATGCTGAAGATCGAAAGAAGAACATTAAATTGGTCATAAATTCACCCAGTGGCTCCGTGACTGTCTGTACAGCTGTTAGTTCATTGGTTCAGTTATTGGTTCTATAATTATTTCCCAACTTCGTACATGTTTACAGCTATAGCTATTCTGTTAGAGTAATCTAGGAAGAGTACCTACATTCGAAGCAGTAAGTGATGAGCTTAAACTGTGCAAGAGATAGAAAACAGACAGATACTAAATGTTAGAAGAATACCTATGCTCTACTGTTTGAGCGTTGAGAAGAAGCCAAATCTAGAGATGAATTTATGGGAGGAGCACGGCATAAATACCACTTCAAGGTACTGGGAATAAAGTAGACAAGTTTGAGGGTAGCCATAAGTGAGTACTATAGCATAGGGGCATAGACTAAATATCTGGTTGGTTCAATGTATAAGATCATGCTAGCTACCGAAATACAACAGAAGACAAGGAAAAAACGAAGATGAGAGAAGACTAGAGGAGGAGCAAGACCTGAGCAGATATTCCAAGAAGGTGATAGAAGACAAAAAGCGAAGCAATACCAAAGAAGAAGGCGCTTGAGCTCTGTTCCATCTGATGGCGCAATCAAGCTGCCCGAAGCCGTAGTCATAGGGCTGAGTAATTTACCTTTTTCTTCTGAGAGAGAACGTGATAATGGAGAAAGGAGCCAAGCTGAGTGAGAGTGAACCAGCGCTTGAAATTTAAATCAATATCTATGGTTTGAATAACTCCAAATTGTGGAAAGGGACAGAGAGACAAAGGGCAAATATAGAATGGTAAAGAATAGGCCACGAAATGATTAGTAACAAAGCAACTCTTTCTTTTATTAGAGGGGATAGATAGAGAGACCTATTGTTATGGAGACTCGCGTTTGATTGATTGATGATTAAAGAAGATTTCAGAATTTCCCTCTCATTCTCTTATTCTTTCCTTTGATCTTCTTCCATTCTTTCGCTCTACACCAGTGGGGTTATCCAAATTGAACATTCATGACCAACTTACAATGCTAGCATGGTGCCGCGGGATTCTCAGCCTTTCAAACAACTATTTATGGTCATTTTAATCGACATGGTTAACAGCCCACTGTAATCAACACCCATACTACACCAACTCACCATGAAAACATTTCAAGGCCAAACAGAGAAGAATTCATGCACAAAATACAAATTTTAAAGGTAATACCTGGGCAACTTTAGGGTTTTATTGCAGTCAGCCTTCATGACTGCACTCTACTTTCCCACCTTAATATACACAAAAATGGACCAATTTAACATCTCCTGAAAGAGGATCATTGTCTGCTTGGTTAACAGGAAGATAATTGGACTGAAAATAAAGAACTTACAAACTTTAGGCAAAAGATGGTTTACAACATTAATCATCTCCACTTAACATTCCACATATTTTAAACAATGTGACAACCTTGGCAGCCTTCCACTCATTAATTAGTCCTAAGTTCATATATACCATCCAATTCAATAAAGCAGAAATAAGATTCGACGGGATGAAGGACTAAAGGTAAAGGATTAAAGCTACCATAATC
Organism: Heliamphora exappendiculata; assembly: GCA_034768845.1. Classification (NCBI taxonomy): domain Eukaryota; kingdom Viridiplantae; phylum Streptophyta; class Magnoliopsida; order Ericales; family Sarraceniaceae; genus Heliamphora; species Heliamphora exappendiculata. The sequence goes on from JAOTRH010000006.1 coordinate 1,779,601, forward strand.
GCCTAAAAGCTACCATGAGAAAAGTTTTCTTGTATATGATAACACCAACAAAAACTGATATAAAATCCACACACCTCACTGTCTGGAAAGTGAAAATTCAATCCATGTCAACTGTCAACGGCTTTGTGGTCTGGACTAATACCTTCCAAAAATGTTCATTCAGTTCCTCTAGCGATCCAGTGTTGTCAATCACTATGTCAGGCCTCAGTCTTTTTCCAATCCAGAGGAATCTGAGCTAGTATCCTGTTTTTGGACTCTTCCAGGGATGTTCTGTCTCTTTCCATGAGTCACTGAAGCAGTGTTTCAAGATCGACCATGTGACCAATAATTGGATTTGTCAACTTGTCCATCTGGGGCCTCAAACAAACGGACAGCAAGAACAGTAACCTTATAGTCCTTCAATCATAGCTTCAAAATCTCCCAAAAAATACCAGACGAAATATGTTGGATTTTGATTACCAATGTGCTATTGGGAGATGATGAAAGAGAGGATAGCACTTAAAGGGAAATGCGGGCAGCATACACATGGAGAAAGAAAATAGGGGTAGCTAAAGAACAGAGGAGCTATATTTATTTGCTCTCAGGGTTCACCCTCATTCAAAATCAGATCTTAAGCTAAAAAATGGATTCCAAGATCTAGATCTTGACCTTACATGTGAAAACATCCGGTCCCATTTAAAACATAGAAAAAGACTAAAAAGGACATAAACTTTTAAACAATTACAATAAAGCAAACATGGCATTAAATTTTAACAAAATATATGGTGCGACCAACCTATGAGGATAGAATAGCCAATAAGTCCTAACTTACTACCAATGGAATTGTGGAGATTTACGCAATGAAGTTATCTTGTGATCCAGTATCAACACTACAGAGAAAAGCACGAGATTTACTCAATGAATTTATCTTGTGATCCAATATCAACACTACTGAGAAAAGCTCGAGGTACTGAACTTAACCAAAACAAAGAAGTTTGAGATAAATAGGATTGTTTCCCCTATTGAACTTCGGCCCTCTAACCTCTAACTCAGCAGCCCAAAACTCCCTTTGCTCTGTCTGGAGAGTAATTAAACATATAAACCTCAAAACCCCAAAAAGGTTTCCAAATGGAAATCTTGAAAAGAAAAAAATGTTGCTTGCAAAGGAATTCTATATGTGAATGCTATGGGCTTCAATGTGTTACAATTCGTGGCTGTGATCTTGCGGTTGAACTTCCATTGCTGTACAATTCAAGTCCTCCGTAACATTAAGCCCCTTTTCTTGCATCAGCCTCCTAACTTTTTCCAAATCACTCCATCTTCCCATTTCTGCACCCAGATTAAACGGGACAAACCTATTATTCTCGGGGACTGATTATATGAGTTTTGAAGCAAACTTCTCCCATGAGCCCTCCAACCAGCTAGGAATGCTTCACAGATAGCTTTAGCCAGATCGAAGGATTGATCACACAGGCATAATGTTTAACACCTGGTGAACATCTGAGTTTTAACAGAAGGTTTTCCAGCCTGCTTGCAAGTGCTCTTGGTGGGATCCTCATGTATAGAAAAAATTTGCAATCAGTTTGTTAATGATCGAGTAATATTGGTAAGTCACCCCAAATTAAGGAATCTTTAAATATGATGCATAAAGGATATCGTTCTATCCTTGATTAGAAATTTTTCTATGAAAAATACGAATTGGAGTTTGAAGGAGGGAAAGAAAGAGCCCTTGACCAACAACAAATATGCAATTTTCTCCTTACATATGATTACACTGGAATTGCTAAGCTAGCAAGTCATGGACTTGATACTGAGGTTGAAGCTCTACTGAGCTACAACCCATATCGTTCTTGATCCCTCTCTCTTTCATCATAATTCTAATGTTTTCCGCATCATTCCATCTTTCCATCTGTGCATAAATATTTGACAGCACAACATAATAACCACCATACTCTGGCTCCACTTCTATGAGTTTGCAAACTGCAAACTCATTTAATTCTAGGTCTCCGTGATCTCTACAACCAGCTACGAATGCTCCCCAGATAGGTTTTGTGGGCTCGAACGGCAATTCTTTTATGATCTTGAATGCTTTGTCAAGAAGTCAAGACCGCGCAAACAGGTCAACCATGCACGCATAATGTTTGATGCCCGGTGCAAATCCATACTTTCCATCAAGCAGTGAAGCAAAAATTTGTCGTCCCATTTCTACTAACCCGGAATGACTACAAGCACAAAGCACTCCAATCAAAGTGACTTCATCTGGCCTAATGCCTTCTTGCTCCATTCTGAAAAACCATCCAACCGCCTCCTCCCCACTCTTAGCTAAAGCCAGCCTTAATAAGGGCATTCCATGTGAAGACATTCTTTTCTTCCATGCTTTGGAAAACACCCAAACCCTCTTCAATTCCCACACATTTCCCATACATATCGATCAAAGAAGTCCCCAATATCACCTCCAATCCCCACCCACTCCTCCTTATCTAATCATGCATCCGAATACCTTTGCCAAGAGCCCCAGAACTCGAGCACGCAGATAAAGCATTCACCATTGTCACTTGATTCGGACACACACCCGCAGATATCATCTGCTCGAAAGCAACCAGTGCATCATCGAACTTCCCAGCTTCTCGATACCCCGTAATCATAACAGTCCACGAGACCACATCTCTCTGAGGCATTTCATCAAACACTTGTCGACACAACTCCGTATTGACACCCGATGCATACACATTCAATAATGAATTCTGGACATAAATATCATTAAGCTGACCCAGTTTAATGATCTGGGTATGCATACATTGCCCTTGCTTAAGATCACGAAGGTCGGACAACGCCTTCAGAAGGAAAGGGAAGGTGTAGTGGTTCGGACGAATGGAGTTCTTGTTCATGTGGGAATACAGAGATATGGACTCGTGAGGGGATTGGGTATGAGAGAAACCTTTGATGAGGGCGTTGAGATTGAAGATATCGGGTCTCTGAAGATGGGCAGAGGCCAAGAGACCCACAGATTGGCAAGCGGTGATGAAGTGGTAGGCGATGGTGGTGTCGGCGTAGAGGTTGTGGAGGATGAGTTGCGCCTGGATCTGGTGGATGTGAATTGGTGAAATGCGCGTGTCTAAGAGATGGATAATTCTGTTCGCTGCAGCGTTGAGTTGCTGGAGGGATCTCATGATCCGGGCAAAGCCGAAAGGATCGTCTGCGACTTGTGTTTCAGAGAAAAGTAGAGAAATCTACCAAGAATTGCTTAAAAAGTAAGCGATTGGCTATTAATCTTGAACAGGGGAAGAAAGGGAGGAGGGAGAATCAAGATAGGGAAAAGAAAATTGTTGATTGAACAAGCAGTTGGCGATTGAATTTTGAAAAGGGGGAAGAGGTCAGGGGAGGAAGAGCAAACAGAGAGACATAAAAAGGAAAAACCATAAATGTTGCGCATCCAGGGAATCGAACCCTGGTCAGTACCGTGGGAGGGTACTATGATACCACTACACCAGATGCGCTTAACGATTGGTTTCATTATTTAAATACTATTTAATTAGTATTTAATCATCAATATTTTAAAATAAGAAACAACGATTGAATATTAAACAAAATTAAAGTTCTTTTTATTTATTGCATCATTTTCCTGGAAAGAAAGAGAAAAGAATCACAAAACTGGTCTCTCACTTATTTATCAGTACTATTATAATATAAAAAAATTAATTTGGTAAAACTTTTGTGACATTTTAAATTACAAAAATTACCCCCAAAGTAATCTAATATTTTCATTATTTGTATTCTTTTTTAAAATTGTTATAAATATTAAAAAAGTAAAAATAACCACCACATAATTTCAATTATCTCACAATTCTTACATAATTTAGGCACTATGAGCACAACACTAGAATAAGTGAAGATGGAAACTTATCAAGGAATTGTTAAAATAACTAGTCAAAATTTCATGAGTGATTTGATTATGCATCTTAACATATGGTTCGTCTAACCGTTTTTTAAAGCTTTTTGCTTAAAATTTATCAAAAAGTTCATTTATTTAATCTCCTACTGTGATTAATTAATTTTTTTACATTTTTCTGTGTTTATATTTTTACAAAAAAACATAAAAAACTTATAAAAAAATTTGAAAAATTAGGCCAAACACAAACTTAATACGAATTTTCAGCATGATTGGACAAAAATTGGATAAGAGCGTGGTTGTGTGATCAGTTAAAAGGTTGTTTCAGTTCTAATTTCTCTACTTCTAAAACTAGAAATCATAATTTTTATTCTATATTTGGCAATTTGAAATAGAATGAATAAAATAGGAAAGTAAGTAATATTGCGAATTCTATAACTTCTTTTGATACTTATAAACTATGGATAAAATTATGTAGGAGAGCAAATGAATCACTTTGAGTTCTGCTCGATTAAGGCTCATTTAAATTTAATTTATGTAGTAAATGAGATTTTCACGAACTCAAAATTAAACTCTTGAATTTATTAAGCGAGCTCGTGAATAGTTTGTTTAATAACTCGGCATCATTACAAATCCATTAAGCTTATTTAAGGGTATATATATATAATTTTTATCAAAATTCATCCCTTATAAAAAGTTTGAATATAAGTTTAAACTCGAGTCGGCTCTTTTATGTTATTTGAATTGAGCTCGAGCTAAGCATAAATTTGATTATTTTTAATGAGTCAACCTCAAAGAAGAATAATTAATTTTATTTGAGATGAGGTCGAGCTCAAACATCATAAATTAAAAAAATTCAAGCTTATATAAGAATGGCTCAACTTGTTACAGTACCTCTAAGAATATTGAGATTTTTGGTTCATATTTGATTAAAGTAAAAAAAAAAGATAAAAATTATAAAATTATTTTTTAATTGTTATAAAAATGACAAAAAATAAATATAAACATGATGATAATATATGAGATAAGCGGGTTGATATTAATTGGAATTTAATTTTTATGGCCATGGTGGCCAAGCTGTGGATGTGGCATAATAAACGATTGCACGAGTAAGATAATTCTTTGATTCTGTGTGATCGAACGGTTAAAATTCTCTTTTTAATTTTTAAAACTAACGGCGTATCGGCATGTTTTCCAATAGATATTTGTTGTCTTAGCTCATGGACCCAAATTTTAGGTTTTTGAATTTCTAATTTTAATAATGCCAAACTCAGAACTTTGTGAAGCTTAACACATGAGGATCTTCCAAGGAGGTTGTGGAAATTATGTTGCTCTGGACTTGCAACACATTCACCAACCACGAAGAAATGCAACCTCTCTTGACTTGTGACTCATTTGGTTGGGGACTGCTAGAAATATTTTATTGAGTTTTGCCTGGATTATTAGGCCCCCTCTTATTAATGAAAAAAAGTGAAATTATTAATGAAATGACACAATTTTTTAAAAGTGGGCTCCAAATTAGCCCTATCTTTTCTTTTTATTCCCACAAATGGTATCGGTTTGGCCGTTAATTTGGCCTAACAAAATAGTCTTTGGTGTCCTGAAGATCTAATATTTAATTAGGCAGCAGCTTAACTGCTCAATATTGGTCAATTTCTATTAAAAAAATGAATCTATATTAATACTAAACTACTAACAGCACCAAAAATAAATATACCCAAAGCTATCAAATTGGTTGCTTCTTATTGGTTGGCTAATTATAAGAACGTCTCAATTCACATTTAGAATCTACCCAAGAATTCTAAAAGAATATTATTCACAACACGTCTTAATTATAACAATACTCTTGCTAAGAGTTTAAACTACGGCGTCGCCGAGCTACCACCATCCACCTGGTTTTCTGGTACTCGCCGACGGCGGGGCGAGCTCTGGTGTGGGTGTCGCCGGCGCCGTCGTCGTGAATTGGTGTTCTGGTACTCGCCGGCGCCGTCGTTGAGAGTGCTGGGTTTGGGTGTCGCCAGGGGTTGAGGTTGGGGTTTGGGTGTCGCCGGGGGTTAAGGTTTGGGTTTGGGTTTGGGTTTGGGTTTGGGTTTCTAAAAATAATACACCAAATACAATATTTTTTTTCAAAATTTTAGAAAATAATTTTTAAATTTATTTTTCAAATTACAATTTTAGAAAACGCAACCAAGCGGACCCTGAGTAATTCAAAAAAAAATTTATTGATATTTTTTTGTTTGGTTTTGTTAAAAAGGAAAAACATAAATAAAATTAAAAGAGCAGAAGAAAAATAAGCGCCACACTGAAAAAAATTTATTTGAACAAGAATGGGATGAAAAATATCTAATGTGATAATTAATTCATATACTATAACAGATTAAAATATTATAGAAAGAAATGAGTTATGAATTGACTCTAAGAGAATTAAACCCGCAATGTATAAGAACTTGTACTAGTTGGTGCACATAGTAAAAATATATATTTAAAAGTTCTCAAGCGAATCGATTCTAAGAGATGATTCTTAGATTAATTTATTTACAATATAATATTTTAAAAAAGCATTGAAAGCTAATCACGAGATTCTTTATCTTTATATTTTTTTGTCACCTATATTTATTTCGTGTTTGTAAGGGCTCATTTGATAATAAATATAAAAAAAATTTAGTTCATTTGGTAGCTTAAATTATTCTGTAGCTTTTCAATGACTTATGTTTCATAAGTTTTTTTCTGACTTTTAATTTAAAATGATAATGGCCACGTTTGGGTAGTTTGGCTTATTTTGACCAAAAAAATAAGTCATGTTGTTTGAATAACCAAATAAATTAAAAATAAGAAAATAAGTAAATAAACTCGTTTGGATAATCAAATAAGCAAATAAGCTGGCTTATAAGTCAAATAAATTGGTTTATAAGCAAATAAGCAAATAAACTCGTTTGGGTAGCTAACTTATAAGCAAATAAGCCACAAGCCACCGAAATAAAATGACTTAAATAAAATTTAGCTTATTTACTAATAAGCAAATATTAAAGGTCTACCTAAACAGGGATAATATTATCATTCATTAAGATTTCATAAATATAAAAAACTATTTTACCTTAACGTAGACTATGAAATTTTTTCTATATAACCAAATTTTATGTTAAGTTTTTCATCATAGAAAATTTTAACACAATGAAATACATTAATTCAAGTATGAGAAAATTCTTGTGCATACAAAATTTCTCATGTTTTTTCTCGTGTAATTTTTCAAATATAATGATATAATATTTTATTTTCATCTTGATACAAATTATGAGAAACTTCTTATATCTTCATGCAAGGTCTGAGAGATATCTTTTGTAAATCATTCGTGTATTAAAAAAATTATTATATTAATATTTTTATTTTTATTTAAAAAATCTCAAAATTTAATTTTGTAAAATTTTAAAAATATGATAAAATATCTCAATTTTACCTTAATATAGAATGCAATAAATTTCTCATAACTTAATGGAAAATTTAAATAAAATCTCAAAGGTATTTCTCTCAATTTTGCCTTTTTAATTTTGAGTAAATAAACACTTATATATAAAAAGCTTATCAACCTAAAATTTTCTAATCACCATTAAGAAATTATCATACATGACATGAATAGTAATATATATAAAACATCAACTTATAATGTATTTAAAACTTATGAAAGAAAACAAATAAAAGACAAAGTGAACGAAACAAATCGAAAGAAACTCTAAAAAAATATAATAATATTTCTTTATTTAACTTTACAAAAAAAGAAAGAAAGAAGGAAAAATAAAAGTAAAATAATGACCACACTTAGAAATTTCTTTGAATAAAGAATAGGGTACAGTAGATTGTGATAAATTTAGAAATTATAATCAACTAAAAAATATAAAATAGAGAATCTTTGAGTTAAAAGTTGACGTATTGATTTTTAAAAAAAAAAAAATTTGTTTAAGCTAAAAATATTAAACTTGTTGAGCAGCTTATTTTTAAAACAATTATTAATTTTTTTACAAAGCACAAAGTTAACTAATTGAGTTATCAATTAATAAGTCAATTTATAAGTCTTTTTTACCAAATGAAGTATTATTCTTTAAAAAAAAATTTATTTCTAATATTAGTCTTTTTAATAGACCTCAATATATGTTTTAAAAATATAGATTTTATAAAAATTAATGTATATAATAAAATATATAATGTTTTAAGTTTTAAAATATAATATAACAATGTATGCAGTAGCGGATCCAACATGTGTTCAAAGGGGGGCACGTACATGCTCTCTCTCAATTTTTTAAATTTATGTTTTTATCTATAAAAATATTTTTATAAAAAAGTATTCCTTGCAAAATCATATTAGCGCCTCTCCTAAATTATAAAAGTACTCATTGTTTTTATTTTTTACACAAAAAACTTGTAGTCAAGAATCTTAAAATATTGTCCTTTTATAATATTTTAGTCTTGATATATATGATTTACTTATTGAATATTTTAATTGTGCTAAAATTAAATTCTTAAATTTATTTTTATTTTTTTTACTAAATTTTAAAAAAATAAAAAGAAGCTTTTTATTTAGCAAAAGAAGCTTTTTATACTATGCAACTTGTCGAATAGCTTGATATATATTGTTGAGCTCATTTCCTAACAGTTTAAGTTTTTAGAAAAATTAATGACTTAACATGGTATCAGAGCTCTAGTTCCAAGAAATCTTAGGTTCAAGTCTCGTGATATGTATTTTTCTGTTATATTTATTATTGTACATTTTGTGTGTTGGTGTAGCTGTTCAATTCAGTCTGTTTGTATCTTCACGTGCGACCTTGTCTCGCACGTGAGGGGGAGTGTTGGATATCTTGATATTCATTGTTGGATTTATTTTTTAACAGTTTAAGTTTTTAGAAAAATTAGTAACTTTCCACAACTAATCAAAAAATACCTCTGGATTGTGAGCTCCATTAAAGTCAAGAATCTCCAACCTGGCACCCCTGTCTACTTTAAGTAATCGTGGATCCTCTGTCATGCATTGATTTTCAAAAGATTTTGGTGGACAAGCACTTGATGTTCCACTAGTAGTAGTCTCTTGCTTTTCTCATTCTCCGATAAAGATAGCGGTCAATTTTTTTAATATAGCTCGCATATGTGTTATATTTTCAGCCATCTGTTTTTGAGTTTTCTATATTTCTTGAAATTCTTAATCTAGGACCTCAACTCTGTTGTTCAACTCAGCATTGATAACCATATCTTCAGTCCGTGATCATTGATTAAATGGTTTTCTGCATTTCCTAATTTCCCAAGATGTTGGAATTAACGCCATAGCATGCTTCCTTTCAGGTGCCTCTCTGTTTGCTATTAGGGTGCATCTTTCATATGTTAATATTGTACCTCAACAAGCCAGGATCAATGCTCGAAGTGATTTTGTCAAAGAGAGTTTGAGAAAGAATTATGGCAGGTAATCAAACTGTACGTTCTTGCTTGCTACTCTAGGTATGACTGAAGGTAATATGTGGCTACCAAGAGATGAGTTGAGCTTTACCAAGAATTGAGCTGCACAAAATACCCATTTTGTAGTTAGAGATATAACAAGGGTGTTTAGCAAAATTACTGTCAGTAGTTTTTAACTTTCTGTTACTAATTTTGACCATAAATAATTCGTTTTTCATCTCCTTGGGAAATGTGTTGATTCCAAATTTTTTCAAATGCCTACAACTTTTGCTATAATTTATAATTATTTTTTTTTCTATTTCAACTACAAGTTACAATATTTACCAAGCACTCATAGTTTTTACTACAAGTTACAATCTATAAACTACTAGTTTCAGTAATGCCCAATACTACAAATAGTAGTTTGTTAATATTTATCAGCACCTCTAGAATTATAAGTGATATTATAGGAATCAATCCTTATTTTTCTCATCTCTCTTGATTGTTTAAGTATAGAACCTAACAAGCCTTGGTCTCAACCACATCCGGTTCCATGCTTTAGGAATGGGGCTTTATATAATTTTACTATGTTGCTTGTACCGATGTGTTATCTAAATGTATAAAACATTCGTGTTGAACACTTAACACTTAAATAATTGTATGAAATATATGTTCAACATTTCTAGTTAGATATTCATTTTAAAAACATATTTAGTAATTTTGGTTTATTATAAAACTATATATAAGCTCTCACATTATTTAAACGAAGCTCTGTAGAATTTTGTAAACATCATTTATTTTAAAAAATAAAATGAATATATTAAGATATATAAATATTTCGTCGTGTTTCAGTGTTATGAGAATAAAATAAATTGTCATATCGAGTACCATGGTCGCTCTTGAAATTGATGTAAATATATCTTTTGGGTGTAATATGTTGTAAATCTCTAATAAGATTTAATTGTTCAAATCACTTAAACTTCTCAAAGAAAGCAATATATGAGCAAATTAATTGGAGAACATTTATCTCCATTTTCGTAAAATGAGATCTGTAGGGACTCTTCTCAACTAGGTTTCTAAGTTAGCCATTGTTAAGTGCTGATTGATGCCTTTTCTAGAGAATTATTCGGCTTTAAACAAAAGACTAAGGTAGCTTGGCACAATCACTACCGAGCTTTGAGTTGATTGACCAAATTATCAGTTCTTACAGTTTCAACATATTTTGATTGGTTTAAACAATCCTAATATCCAATATCAACTATAAACATATTTTGGTTGGACTACCTTGAAATAGAGATTTGCCAGAATGTAACTAACTTATTGCTCTAAAAATGGGAATAGTCCATATTTCTGAAAAAAAAATTAGAACTTCAAATTCTTCTTGTTATTATTGTTGTCTTCCATAGTAAGTTTCACGTATATGATTATATGGCTAATCAAAGCCTGAAATTGTTGTTAATGTGGCAAAGGACTCGAAAAAATGTCTGAGATGTATCCCATAGAAACTAAGAATGAGCTAAATGTTCACAACCTTTGCATTTGTATCCCTGTAGCTTTTTATTTCACGTCTTATGAGACAATAGATAACTTCTCTTTTTTTCGTGATAATAGATAACTTCTCTTTTTTCCGTGATAAAATTGTCTCCTGCCAAGTTATTTAAATTACTGTGACTTTGTTTAGAATTTTTAGAATTCATGGCCAGAGAGCCTTTTTTTGACCTCTGATATTTTTTGATGGGCAATGTTATACAAGTATGCACTTAGTTGTGTTGAGAAACAGTGATATGCAACCTTATTATCTTTTTTGTAACAGCAGGACAACAAACAACAGAAGCTCTCCAGTTTCTTCCGAGTATTAAATGGTTTATACATATCTCATATTACCAAATGCAAGAAAGATATTATGCGTGTTTCTAAGAAACTGTCTGGAATCATCTCACCAATTGTTGTTGTTTCAGGGAATACCAAGACTTGTAACATTTCAGTCACTTTGATTTCAACACAAATGATTTATTCTACTTATTGTTATATAACAAGAGAGCCTGTAATTATTATACTTATGCCTATTCTAAATGCATGCATATCTAGATGCACATAGATATTGCTTTTGCAAGATAGCACTTCTTCCCAAATCCCTTACCAAGAGTTTTTTCCGGTGCTTTTTCTACTCCCTTTTTTTTGTTGTCTATATATCTCAGCATTACAAGAACTATAAAACTTTGAGAGTTAGGTTACAGGGTATGTCATTGTTGATTGTTGATAGTGCTTTTATTGTGCTATTTTTTCTATTGTTAAGATTTAACTTTTGTGGGCATATATATATATGCTTCATAGACATTCTCATTCCTATTGATTAATATTTTCAGTAAGTATTTTTTTATGCAACATGCATCGTTGTAACTCAGCCCATTGTTCTAATACAAACTGTTTTTCCCCACTAATGTTGAGTTTCCAACATATATAGCTTCTTCTTGCAGCATCTCCATATATAACAATTTTATATCCAAATCTCATGTATTGGGCATGCGACCAATTTCACTAGTTTATTGTTGTGTGTGAATTCGGAAAAACCCATTAAAAAAAAAGTGTGGGGGTGGGGGCAGGGGTGACGCATTTGAGGGGGGCAGTGGAGCCGGGCAAGCTACCGTGGGACTCATTGTCCCTCTTATAGCTTCCAGTTGATTGGAGAGATGCAATTCTTTTGAGAATTAACTACCTGCTCTCGCAATTTAGAACAATTTTCAAGTAATCGGTAGGCACTTATGTTTTGTTGAGTACACAGTTGTGAAACCACTGGAAGCATAGGAAGTCAAACCGGGCATATCAACAAGACTTCTACATATATAAATTGTCATTTCTACCATAAAATGCAGCAATCAATGTTCTATGCGATATAAGGACTCCTTTTGACTTTCATCCGGCCCCAAGAAACCTTTGCACGACTCCGTTACCTTTTGGGAGGCCTATGTGCCATAGAAATTGTTTACCTAAGACTGTCCCTTTGCTTGTAGGTCTTGACACTAGGTTAGAATTTTAGCTCTTCCAAAATAGTATTTTTTTTATGAACTCAAAGGCGGGTGGTGGAGCTTCATAGTTCTCTTTATCTGCAGTATCTTTGCTTGCTATACTAGAATATTATTGAAGCGATACCTGGAAGCTCTCCTGGCCTCCAAACTTTCTTCGATATTAGACAGACTACTTTTGAAATCCCCAGTCGTGCATTCTTTTACCTCTAAGTCTAATTTGAATATCAAATGTTTATGTCTTAGATTGCATAAATGAACACAGTACAATTATTTTAATTTCATAAGCAAGAGAATGTTTAGTTTGTTGGCCAAAGCTAACACTTGGATTTTGGTTAATGCAGATAATTTTGTACATAGAGTTATATATGTAACTGCACCTTATGCTCCCCGCCTATTTGACTACAGTTTTTAATATTGATTTGTTTTGCTTTCCTGTTAGTATGGTGTAATAATTAACAAGTAGCTTTTCTTTGCAGTCATCTTGTGTGGAGTACTTCATTATGGTGAGTATAACCTTTCAGCATTGTTACCAAATGCCCACGAGTCTCACTAGAATTCATCTTGATTCGTATCAATTCTGCACAATTATATTGCCTCTTTTCATCCGTCTAAGTTCCAACTGTTTGGCTTCGAAACCTTAGCTTGCTCTAACTTAGTTTCTAATCCCAATTCCTAAGTCCCTTTCTTAGTCTTCTTCACCCAAGATCATTCTTCCCCTTCCTCCTCTTTCAAATTTGGGTCTTATTCTACTGTTACTTTTCCCTGTTCCCACGAGGATGACTGAGATTAGTGAAGAGTTTAAGAGAACTCCCCATGGAGTCGTCAACGCTCATTGGTTTCTTTCTTGTTGTCAAAAGAACGATTTATTTCTTGTCGTCAAATCACGGCGTACGAAGAAAACCTTTCTTTCACCAAAAAGTTTATCTCTTAAACGGACGGCCATGAAAAGAAACCCTTTCTTTTCAGTACTCTATAGAGAAGAATTCGTCCAACATTGTTAATCACTTCTATTTGAAGATTACAATGGGTGAAGATTTTGATCAATTTGGGTGCCAAAACATTTAACCTTTGATTTCTTAATTTCTATATTTTTTAAACACAAAAAATAAAAATATTAATAAAACAAAATAAATTGCTTTCAATCAAAATATAATTTATTTTCGTATTTAGTGATTTTTTAAGTATTGATAAAAAAATTTAATTCGTTATGACAGGAAAAATTTAACAAGTAAAAAGATTGAGCACAAATATAAATGTTTTAATAAAATAAAATAGTTATTTTTTAAGAAATTCTCCCCTTTTCTCTCATAATGTACCACAATCCACCTCCCCAAAAGGGGCTTTTCAGTTTTCAAAAACCTAAAGTGGACTGGACTGGACTGGTGCAGAATGGGCCTATAGGCCACAATTTGGTAAGTTCATTTTTTGGAAATTCTGATATATGTATTGTTGGAAAAAAGAATTACATAAGTTTGATAGTTATTGTCACATAATTTTATGTTATTTGTTTTAAAGAAATGGATATTTGTTTTTCAAAATAATATTTTTCAAGTTTTGAAAATTTAATTTGATGAACTCGTGTGATTATAGCTATGAATTTAATTTAACTTTTTTATATAAAAAGTGTATACAAAAATGAATGGCTTGAATGATCAGAGGTGGGCTGTGGTGGGCCATGGGCCGGACTGATCTAACCCATGGAGTGAAATGGAGAGAATTTAGAAAAGAAACGAAAAAAATAAATAGAAAAACTAGCACTGTCCTTTGGTAAATGCAGAAAGAGCTTGTCAGTGGATGATACTTTTGAAAACAAGTGGGGATTTTGCTTCGGATGATGAACGGATTTGTTGTTGTAGTCTTGTCAATGCTTGTTGAAAGTAGGAAAATTCTTACTTTAGACCTTGGAAGTATTAATTTTTACCTTTTTCTCAATTCCTTTAATCATAATTTTAGGGATAAACCTCACCCAAAAAAAGTGGTCTTGTCCTCTTCTCAAAGTTCTTCCTTTACCATCTTTCAGCATCTTACCTGTAAAGTCAAAGGTAATTATTAGCCAGTTTTGAGTTTCATGTATTATTGTTTGCGTTGTGGTGAGTGTTTGAAAATGCTGTAAGTTAAAAATTGTATTTTATAGTAAAAGTTGTAAGTATTTAGTAAATATTATAACTTATAATTGAAATAGAAAAAAAAATAGTTAAAAGTTGTAGCAAAAATTACGAGTATTTAAAAAAGATTATAACTTATAACTAAAATCAGTAACAAAGAACAAAAAAACTAATAGTAGAAGCTTGGCCAAACAGTTTAGTATTCACTCTCCACGTTCATTGGTTTTGAAGACAATTAAATATAAAGTTTAGCTATATGCATAGACATTGTTTATAAATTTAGATACTCTTTTTTACATGAAGTGTGCCCATAATTGTATAAAACCCATTCTATACGAGGAAAGTGTGTCCGAATATGTACCCAAATGTGTGCAGTTAACAATTTTTTGAAATATAAGTGCCTTCCAACACATATTTTGAAAAAAACATAATATCAAGTGAAAAGAACAAATTTCAATCTAATTTCTAATTTCTAATTTCGAATCAAGTGGAGTAATAACCAAGCAAATCACAATAAATAAAAATAAAGCAAACATACAAAATTTATTTGAAAAATCTATAAAAATATATATATATATATATATCTCACGAGATAAAAATCAATGACCAAAAAGTAAAGCTATATCACTCTAAACGTTTAGAAATTATTTACTCTTTTTTGTTACACACAATTATGAGAGTTGTAATATTTCGCCAAAAGTCAAAATTACAGCTCCAACAATTGGCTCCGGTGGTTTTCCCATACTGAAATCACCAAATACCTTAACATATTTGGAGAGTATAGGATGTGTTTGCAATTGAAAATGAGATTAAAAAGCTGAAATGTGTTTTGGATTTTGAATTAGTGGAGGAAGAACAAAAAAAAAAAGTAGAGAAAATAAAACAAAAGAATTTTTTAATTTTTATTTGGGTTCATGTCTTGTTCTCTGTTGCGAACTGAAATTGCTTGCCAGTTAGGTCAAATTAAAGTAACATTGTATGAGAATTTTTTATTTATATTTAAAGACAAATTGTGAATAAAAAATTACGAAAAAAAAAAAAGTAGAGAAGCATAAGCTTAAAGATTTCACAGTTACCCTAGTAAGGTAACTGTGAAACCGTAGTTAGCAAATTTTTTTTCTTTCATAAAATTTTTTTTTGTAGGTAGTTATTTAAAGTTTAAACTCTGTCAGATTTTTTTATCTTAAAATAGTTGATTTTATCATTACCAAGTTCTCTTATCCACCAGACAAGACACTCTCTGAATATCTTTCTTGGAAAGGCGGGCATACAACGTATTAGAATGATTTCTAGACTTAAATTTATTTTTATTTTTAAAAAAAAATTAATTCAGAGTCTCATTTAAAACCGTAATTCCAGCATACAAACACCACCTGGAGGAAAGGGTAGGAAAAAGGAAATGCATGTGCAGAAGAGGACCCCTTGCACGTGACGTGAGGTTGGTTGGTTGCTTACTCCAAAATCCAAATAATGGTTGCCTTAAGTCCTTCCGGATCCATCGTCCGATGTTTGGTGCTTTGGGGCAATTAAAGTGGATTTAATTGGGTGCGTTTGCTTTAAAAAAAATTAAAATTGTAGTTTTTTAACTTAAACACTATGGAACATATCTTTTTTATTTGTTACATTTTAGTAATATTTTTGAAAATTTAGTTCAAACATATATAGTTTTTATTTTTTATTTTTGTCAAAAAAGTTTTAAAATATGAGATTTAAACTAAAAATAAGAAAATCAAAACTACCAAAAAATTTTAAACTATCTGTTTGGGATAGCTTTTAAGCTTAGTTTTTAAGAGGTTTAATTTTTTTGAAAAAATAAAGAATAAAAAAATATGAAAGTGTTTGGGATAATTTTTTGTAGTAATTTTTTTACTTTTTTATTTTTTTATTTTTTATTAAAATGTCTAAAATGTCTTTACATTTAGTTTTTAAGTTATAGTGTTTAGAATATTAACATAATTTTTTTTTTGTGAATAGAGTTAATTTTTTCTGTAAAGATATTATAATAATTTTGTTTGAAAAAAAATTAAAATATTTGGAATATATATTGACATTTTTTATTAGATTAACAGCTGAAAAAAATATTAATTTACTTTTTTTGAAAATCAAACAGTATAATTTAAAAATTAATTTTTTTAAAAAAAAATTAACTTAAAAGCTACTCCAAATTGGCTCTAACCCTTTGGTGTAAAAAGTTTTTTTGAATTTTACTTATTTTTTTAATCTTTGGATTTGAATGTTTTAAATTTTTTTTGGTTCCTTCTGATGACTTTAATTTAAAGATATGCCGGTCTAGATTAAAATTAAAAAAAAAATCTCTCAAAACAAATAAAGTTACAAAATTTTTTGAAAAGCCTGTTGAATTA
>JAOTRH010000006.1:1796477-1812512 GCA_034768845.1 Heliamphora exappendiculata
ATAGTGTTTGCGTCAGCATTGTTAACGAAAGTTAATTTTTAAATCTAAGTATTACAAAAATAAAAATATAAATGCGTGCAGTGATATTTCAAAAAATAGATGGGTGTCAATGTTATTACCCTTAAATACAGATGGTGTATAATTTATTCATAAATATATTAACTTATGACTAAAATAAAAAAAATTATAACTTATAACAAAAATAAAAAATATTTAAAAAAAATTATAAACTACTAACAAAAATTTTGCCAAACCACCCGCATATGTATCGTCTTTTCTGGATTTTTCTTCTTAAGTTTCTTACCATTTTAATTATTGAAATTAATGCCTTTTTACCATGCAACTCGATTGGAAAGAGTGACAATGGGACGGGTCGATAGGGACAGAGATGTAACAAAAATGGAGAGAGACAGTAACAAAATTAAACAAAGCAAGAGCAAGAGTGAAAATATATGGGAGATAGTTTGTAAATTTTAGAAGAGTAAAATTAATAAACATGGGGTTAAATATAATATAATAAGAAAAAAATAATAGTTCATGAATTATTAAAATTTAAAATATAAAAAATAAAAAATTAGAGATGTAAAATAAATAAAATAAGTATAATATTTTTATATTTTAGTTTTGCTAATTATACTTTAAAAATAAATTTTATCTATATATTTATGTATATAGATATATTTATGGGTTAATTAATTATTAATCCTTTTTAAAAGATTTGTAAAAAAATTAGTCTTAATACTAAATTTTTTAAATGCTAAGTCTTATTTTCTAAACTGGAGATATTCTTATAAAAAAAATTTTATTTAATCTCTCTACTCTAACCGCAACTTCTCTAGGGACCTCTTTTGTCATCGCCAATCGCCCGCAGAGATATTTATTACTATATTTTTTGTTCTTACAAATCCCTCCTACCCAAAATCTATACAAATTTTGAGTTATTTTTTCAATCGCACCTGGTTTATGTTCATTCTTATGCAAGATTTGATTCTAATTGGTTGGTTAGGGTTTCAAAGTGAATCGATTGGAGTTCAGTGATATTTATGGTTTCTCCATTCACTGCTATGTATAGGACTTGAACGAATAAGGTGAGGACATAGTAGCGAGTATTAAGAGGAATTCAATGGTCAAGTTGACCCCGAACAGCACATCTTCGAGCTTCAATGAATCTCGCAAGACTCCATCAACCACGAGCGCCGTTTTGCTTATGAAAGACGAGAGACCAACGATTAATATTTTCTCGATTGATTTTTTGTTTGTTCATTGTGAAATTACTTTAAAAAAATTTTAATACAATATTTTTTGTCAATTAAAAAGGCGTATACATATCTCAAAAATTTTAATTTTTTTTAAATTAAAATTACTATAACACTCTCGATTAAAAATAATAATTATTCTCACAAAAGCAAAAAATATCGTACCAATATTACAAAAACAACAAGTTAAAAGCAAAAAGTAAAAGTATATTAAACATTTTAATATAAAAAAGCAAAAAAAATACTATAAAAATTATCCCAAATACCTAAAATTTTTTTATTCTTCTTTTAAAAAAGCTAAACATATTAAAAATCAAGTTTTGTAGACATCTCAAACAAGCCATATAATTAAGAATTTCTCCGTGCTTAGTGTAATTTTTTTCAAAAAATAATTTGTAGCTATAAATCTTACATATAAAATTTTTATTTAAAACTTTTATATTTATTTTATATAATCAAAAATGGAGCACCAAAACTTAATATGAAAGAAACAAATATCGTTTCTTTTTTACATATTATTAAAACAAATTCATAAATTACAACACAGAAATATGTTGGTTATGGCACCTACTTGCCTCCCCCACATATGAGATAAGAATCCCTCACCCCATCGACCGCTGATTGCGACGATTCCGAAAAATAATAAAAATAATAAAATTTAACACAGACAGAACCTGGGGTTAAAACTGCTGCCATGTTCTTGGGCATGCATACAAGGCCGTGTTTGGCAAATTTGGTTTTTAAAGTTTTTGGTTAAAAATGTTTTAAAAAAATTAAAGTTGTTTGTTTAGTAAAAAAGTTAAAAAATTGAACAGTCAAATTAAAATATAAATTCTCAAAAATATTTTATTTAACGAGTGGGTTCACAAATAAATAATCGCAATCTACACAATGTAAGTCACCTTTTATCCTTTAATCACTCAACAAAAATGAATCAGTATGTTTCTACCGTAAAATTTATCGCTACTATATTAGGTAAGAATACCAGGTAGCATCACTTACATGCTGCTTTGAAAGTACCTAATAATTTTCTTAGGTTGACCTAGCCAACTAAAAGTGAAACACTGATCTGAAATATTTAAATAAGAATTCATGATTTGATGATATCTTTTAAGTTTAAAATTTGTATAAGAGTCCATGATTTGATAATAACTTTTAAGTTCAAAGTTTAGGGTCAGCTACATCTAGACCAGAAAAAAGGCCATATTGGAATAAAATGGAAAATTGGTATCCAAACAGAAGTTTCATGTACAAGTAACTATGACACAAAATCTATTTACTCATTACAGATACAAGTTTAAGATGCTTATAACACAAACAAAATATCATCTCAAATTCTATCAAGGAAAAAGAAAAAGAAAAAGAAAATGAAAGAAAAAAACTTGTACATGTCTACTTTTTAAAGATAATTGTTTATTTGAAAAAAAAAACTGCGACAATATATTTTTTGTTTTTTTTAATTTCTGAGGATCAATTGCATCTATGGTTTATGAAAAGAAACCAATTGCTAAATCAAAATATAAAATAAAAGAGTATAATGTAGACCTAATAGTGAAAGGATTGCATACTATTCCTTTGACTATCTCCAAGCTTAACTTTTCTCATTAGGAATATTTTCTAGTTGGCTATTTTTTTGAGAAATGAGTCTCTTTCCATTCAGTTAAAGCATATACAGTAAAAATATAAAAATATACTATTAAAGATGTTTTATCAAGTGAAAATGAATACTTTACTTTCAAATTTAAAAATGATAAAATCCTTAATAAAATTCTTGAGTGGCTCATGCCACTGCCGAGGAAAATATTGTATTAAAAAAATAAGAACTAAAAATGTCTATTTTTAAAAGTAATTTTTCAAGTGTGCTGTAATAGATTAATTTATATAATTTATCCCTTAAATTGTGAACCGAAAAAAGGATGAAACATTTAGCAAATATTACTAGCAAGCCTCTGTATGTAGATAAATCAACTCATTTTCTGATAACCTTATGTTATTCGGGTTAACCTCACAGGTTCCTCAAAAATGTTCTAAATGTGATATACGTGATTATACTCTCAAGAATTATTTGAATGCACAAGAATATAAAAAAATAAATTTAAAAAAAAAAAAATTATCAACAAAAATGCTAGTAATAATTAGGTCAATGTGAACAATATATATATATATATATATATATATATATATATATATTGATCAAACTTCTCAATAGAGAGTTATCACTCAACTTCTTTAAAAGCGTGTTGAGATTTCAACTTCTTATACTTTAAAATTTTCAAATGCCTTTTAACATCTTTTCAGCAAAATACTAAAGAAGTTATTCATATAACTTTTTCCAAATATGTTCATTTTAAAATCACTTTCCCCTATCAATGAGACTAAAAAAGTTAAATTGAATAATAAAGGTAAATCAAATTCACTCTCCAATGATAAAAACAAGAGAAAGTTAAATGAAAATATTAAAAACCTCTAACTGCTTGAAAAAAAGATATTTGGTAATCTTAAGTAAGGGTTTTAATTTTAGTGTATATTGATATCTTATGTTTTGGTTACATCTCTTTTGAGACGTGTGAACTATTATGCTCTTTCTGTTTGATTTTTTTCTTTTTCTATCCTCTCGGGGCTGTGAGAGTTGTTTTTTAACTACTATATATTTTTTATCTACATTGTACTATTATTTTTTTTTTGGTATATTAATCATTTACTTATTCAAAAAAAGAAATCTGAAGATCATGTGCCAAACAAGGTATCGTATCGAACATAGGTAGCTTCATATTAAACACTAATTACAAGAACTCGAGTATCTACAGATGGATACACATCAATCATAAAATTTTTCTTTGTTTTCTATATTTTTGTTACAATTTTTGGTGGTTAAAACAGTTGCATACAACATATACTCGATTCATATTTACAACATAACAAGCATTCTCCTCCTCGTTGAGAGAGAGAGAGAGCAGAAAAGCAGAGGAGGAATAATTACCAAACCCTGGTGCTAGAAAGCTTCTTCAGGCTTGAGGAAGTTGTGATATTCCAACTGAGTCATCTCTCCACCACTCACTGGATCAAACTGGCATCGATAGAAGCTGCATAAACTCTAACTCAGTGATTCTAGAGAAGAGAGAGAGAGAGAGAGAGAGAAGAGAGAGAGTTTTCACAAAAAAACTGGAGAATGTTTGAAAAAATCCTCTCTCATGGAGCAAAAATAAAACCCCCCCCCCCCCCCCCCCCCCCGACTTACTAAGAGGGGGTGTGGTATATTAACCAAATCAAAATAAAACTTTGTCCAATCAATTAAGGTTGGGTATATAAATTTTACGCCATTTTGTCATGTTTAGGACTATATCTTCAATTAATTTCAATAGCCAATTAAGTTCATATATTTTCATAATACGACATCTCATATTAATTTAAGTCTACTTCTCCCCCTATTATTTTCATTGCACTAAGATCTTATTACTTTTTTTTTTTACTATTCCATCAACTAATCTACGTTACATGCGTCCAAACCACTTTAATCTATTTTCTCTCAACTTATCCTCAATTTGGTGCGACCCCTATCATTCTACGAATCACTTCATTTCTAATTTTATCTTTTCTAATTTTACTGCATATCCATCTTAATATTCTCAGTTCAGCAACACAACACTAATCTTATTTGTCTTTCTTAACAGCTCAACATTTATGCATTCTATCATAAGCCTTTCAAAGTCTATAAAAACCATATGAAGATCTCACTTCTTTTTTTTATACTTTTCTATTAATCTTCTCAGTATATCTGAAATTATAAATTATAAATTTATACATAATAGTTTAAAGATGTGATTATGACTTCAACCAAAATTATAAATATTTTTACATCAACAAACTTATAACTACAATTTGTTGATTAAAATCAGAAGCTACCGGGAAAAAGATATAAAGCATAGCTGTTCAAGTTTTTCTACTTTTTATGAAGCTAAAAGCTATATATATATATATATAAAAGCACTGACAAACACCCTCTAGTACAAAGAAGTGCAATAGCAGAGAGCTTGCACAGCTTGCACCACAGGCCCACAACCACCTAAATACCCTTTCTTATTTTCCCGATACATCGTACACACATCTACCATACAGAAGCCATTTTTCTTTTTCTTTTGTTATGTGAATTGCTGAAATGCTGTGTTGAAGTTTAGGTGACTATGACAGTCATCAATTTGTGAAGCAATATTGTTTTCTTTCATCCCTCTATAGGGCTAGAAGGTGGTTAATTAGAATGGAATGTTTTCAGAAAACAATAGCACGAGGTTTCTATTGGACAACTTTTGTGAAACCAAAAATAGAGGAACAATGATAAGAGTGGAAGTAATCGACAGTTAAAAATATTGAAAGAATTAAAAAAATACATACAGGAAGCTGTAATGCAAGCTTTCTACCATGGCCCTACTCAACATAAATATGCTAGGAAGAAAGGAAACCCAACATGGTTGGCGTGCAAGCAGGAAACTAGTCAAGATACACCATGCAAGCAAACAGATGGGCCCAGTTTTCCAAGGAATCAAATTCATGCCGAAGCCAAACCTGAACTGAATGTTTTGGTCACTAGTCTTAGTTAGTAAGGTGCAATGTCTTCTTCTCAATAAGCCAGCCTGAGAGATAAGGGATTACACGGCTTCTTTCTTGCTCTTGTTCTTTTTAGCTAGATGATATGAACAGTAAGTTATGGAGCAAGCTACCAGAGGGATAAAACCTGTAATTTTAGTCTTTTAGATCAATCTAGAATCTATTAGATGGAAGTGCATGCTATTGAAGAGCTGAGAATAGATAGTGTCCTAGTGTTAGCACTTCCCATTGATTTTCTTACCTGAACTTGCAGCTCTTTTTGGATTAGAATCTCTTTCCTAGCGAGTGTGCTTGTTGGATTGTTATCTGAATAGCTAGTAGGCAACGTTCTAACACATCCTAAGTGATAACAAGCTACCAAAATACGTCTTTAAATAATAAAAGTTGAAATAAAATAATAAGAAACCTCTAAAAGAACCAAGTCATTATATCAGAATTAAAACAATGATCTTCTGGTGGTTGCACACACCTTCCATCTAGCCCAAGAATAACCACAGTATTTTTTTGATGACCAAATGCAACAATGTATTGAGAACCTTCAGGCAAACGAAACTGAGCAACAGACCACTCTGAACTGAAATACTTGGGCAATACGCCTGCAAAATGAGTAGCAATTTAAATCCTACAACAAATGAGACAAAAATTATCTTTAACCTTCAGCAGAAAAGCATGGTAGTAATTGTCGGTGCAGTCTTAATACTGGATATCATACTTTTCCATCTATCAGTTAAGCAGATGCATTGTCGATAACAAGGACAAAATTGATACTTAGAAGAGCTTAGAATTGTTTGAACATATGTATGTGTGGATTGATAAAGTAACCATCATGAAGAACTAGTAGCTTACTAGCTTGGTGTATTCCTAGTCCACCACTGCACACGACTTCCTGATGCCCTCAACTTTCATTGACTTTATTAATGTGTTAAGCTGTAAATCTTGTCCTTTGTGTTCGTGAAATGCAAATAACAATGTAATGAAGCAAAATAAAGTGATGTGATATTGTGCAATACCATCACATCATCCTCGGGCATAGTTTCGGGACCTCATTAAAAAAAGAAAAAAAAAGGAAGAGAGAAACAACAATAAAATCAGCATTCTCTGAAAAGAAATAATTTTTTGTGTTCATGGCATCAAACTGAAAAGTTTCCTTCTCCAGAGCACATGATATACTCTATTCTATTGCTTGTCTCAATCCACAGGATTGTTTCCAGAATTCCTTTCAATCCTGTTGATCCAATTCTCTCCATCAATTTACCGAAAGGAATTTTTGCTGCTGTCCAACTGGAAATACAATTTTTTCTTCAAATGCCTATAAATAACCTAGTTGATTACAGAAAAACTGCTAAATCTCACCTTTCATAAATGATAGCGACGAGGCAGGTGATGAGACAGCATGATTGGGATCAGATGCATCGTGCGATTTATCACTCCTGAGGTTTCCCAGATTAATCTTAAGAGAAAAAACATGGACAGTACCCTTATCGCTTGAGACTGCCAGCCACTGGGCAGTTGAAGAGAATGCCAGGCTGTATATTTCTGCTCTATCTGCACCTCTTCTAACCTACATTAAACATCCAGTAGCTTTTAATATAACAAAATTTCTTTCAAAATTATAATGTCAAGTGAGCAAACTTAGGTCAGACATGAGATGAATAAATGTTAATTTGGCTTTTCATGGAAGAAGAAAAGCAATTTCACATTTCAAGAAAGAATGCAAACAACAAATATGCTCCCTGTGGAGATCTAGAATACAACTATAAACTAATGGAGAAGAATGGCTTCAATAAGACTAGGTCATAAAAAATAATAGGCTGCTCTAATATACCAACCCATTATTGTACCAAGGTGCTTTTAGTCAGGAACATACCTACCACAATAGATGTAAGCCATGAGGTTGATTGCAAATGTAATTACAAGACACCAATAAACTAATGTAATCACAAGACACCAATAAACTTCCAATCTAAGCAATTAATCAGTGAACACATATCCCTGAAAGGAATTATTTCAAATGTGGGTTTGAAAACTACAGTTAAATATATAGACATACAAGACATCAAAGCGTATGATGTCCACAAAAAAATCAAACGTGACTTGTGAAAATCTTCCAATCATGTCATTTACTATTGAAGCAAAGTTGTTTCTTCCCAATTAAGACAAAGTAAGCAAATAAACTAAAATACCTTCATAACAAATACAAATAGCCCTAACGATCGGAAGAAGACTGAATTCAACTAAGATGAGACATAACTACATGCTTCAATGGGTTCAGATGACCCAATAAACAGAGAAATGATTTGAACTCTGGCAGTTACTTCCACAATCAAATGAATCCCTCAAGAAACGGAATACAAAAAGAATCTTAACAAACTAGTTATACTGAAATAATAAAACAACAACACTTACACAATACAAAAGAACCCTAATCCAAGAATTTCTGGATGTAACAATGTTCATCTAAATGCTAACATTTGGCGCAAAATCCCACATTATCCACCAACACAATTTAAAAAAGCAACAGAAATTAAACTGAGCGTACCTCTTGCAACAGCGAACCATCGAACGTATTGAATATCCTCACAAGCGTACCCTTAGTGCTGGATGTCGCCAGCAAGTGCCCGTCCTGTGTGAGCGCAAAGGAAGCGATCCTCGAATCATGAGCCATGATGAATTTCGTCCGCTTTGACGCGTAATGCTCAACCCTAACTTGCCCCTTCTGCAACCCCGGGCAAACCAACACAAGAGATCCCGAAGCCTGCGAAACCGCACAAAGTCCTTTCGGATTGGCGATCGTCTCGATCTGGTGCAACAGCTTGAGATCCGAAAAATTGTAAACGAATATCTTCTGCTCCAGAACAACCACGATCCGATCCCGTCGGAGCCGAACGCCACGAACCTCCGACCGGAACGACAATTCGCCGATGCAGCGGCTCTGATTATCGTCCCAAATCATGACCTTATTGAGAGGATACTGCGGATCGGGGCCACCGCCTACTAAAGAAAGTATATTGCACCGGAACAGCATCTCAACGGTGCCGATGCCGCCTCCGTGATCGAAATCTCGCCTAAAGATCTCGCGGAAGGGGTCGCAATTGTAAATTCTGAAGCCGCGATCGGTGCCTGTGGCGAAGCAACCGTAATCTTGATTGAAGGAGACATGGAGCAGCGTCGGAAGCGCAAGAGAGGGACGATCTAGGAAATTAGGGTTAGGGTTCTGGATGAGAGCGGGTTGGGGGTGAGCATTGTGAGGCGGTCGATCGTCGTCGTCTTCAGTGGTGTCTCTGAGCATCGGAGGAGGGAGATTGTTGGGGATCTGAGAATGGTCGATGGGGTCGCGTTCTGGATGAGTAAGAAAGTTGGAATTAGGGTTAGGGTTGGGCCAAGAAGGAGACGAGAAAGCAGAGAGCGTAGCCATGGAAGGAGAGGCTACTTAAATTGCCAATAACTATCATAACCCAATTCGATTGTGTGTAAAATGCGAGTAATATTGTCCTCGCTCGCGGGTAAGCTTGAAAATTGAAATGCGTTCAAATGAAAGATCATATTTTGTGTTTTTTTTTTTTCAGAAAAAATAAAAATAGGGGTTTTCGTGGAAAATTACTTCTGAAATTTCACGTGACATCAAAAGCGGTTTAAACTTCTTTTTTGAGGAACAAGCTAAAAATTTTATTATACCCAATTTTTATATAATAAATTATTTTATTTAAAATTTATTTTTTATTTTTAAGACAGAAGCACTAATTAAATATTTATTCAAAAATTTGCTAATAACATGTTTATCAAGATCATTGTTAAATTAATTTCTCAATTATCTCTTTTTTTAATATATTTATAAATAAAATAAATACAATTTATAATTAATAATATATAACTTGATAAGTAAAGATGACAATCTATAATATAACTTGATAACTTGATAACAAATACAATCTATAATCGTTGTTGTCTTTAACGCTGACCGCCCACCGTCGTCACCGTCAACGGCGAAAACGTATGTAGCTTTTTTATCTGTGTTGATTTTTTTCTATTTTATTTTTATATTATCTATTTTATTTTTATATTAAAAAATATATTATTGTTGCGTACTTTTTTATTAAAGAAATTTTTAAAAAAATTAAAAAAAATAGTGGAGTTTAAAAAATTGAGATTCTTTTTTTTTTAACATGGGTAGCTTTTTTAATTAAATATTGTATTATTGTTGTATGAATCATGTTCATTTTGGTTGTTATATTGTTTATGAACTGTTTTTTTTTTTTTTTTGTAAAAATGTGTAGTTGTTCATTTTGACTGTTGTGGGGATCAGAACTTGTGTAAATTTTATTATTGTTGTAAAATGCTGTTATATTGTTTATGAATTTTTATAAACTTTTTTTTTATATTAGTGACAGAATGAAGAATAGTGAACTTGAGGGGTGTAGTGAATATGTTGAAGGGTTGTCTAAAGATTGCAAACCAAGTATTGGAATGGAATTCGAATCTGAAAAAGCTATATTTAACTTTTATAATAAATATGAATGAATTACAAGATTTAATATTAGAAGCGATTATCATACAGTAAGCAAGAAAGATGGCGTGATGATCAATCGAAAATTTGTTTGTGGTAAACAGGGAGAGAGAAAAAAAGATAAACGATACCCAATAGTTAAACAACATAAACAAGAGACCATAACTAATTGTACTGCATTCATGTATGTGTATTTTAAATGAAAAGTGTCAAAATGGATCGTGTCAAAATTGGATGACAACCATAATCATCCTTTGCATCTCCTACAATGTAGTCATATGATTACATCTCAAACAAAGTTATGTAAGGCACGTGGTATGATTGTTGATCTTGCTGATTATGTTAGTTTATCCCTTAAGACATCGCACGATCTCATTAGTGCCCAAGCACGGGGAAATTTTTTTTTTAGGATTTATACGAGTGGATTAGAAAACCTATTTGCGTGCAAAAAGACAAAGAAACTTGTAATAGGGTGAAGCAGGAACCTTGATGAGATATTTTCAGAAAAAAGCGGCTGAAAATTCATATTTTTACTATGCAGTTCAGTTAGATATTGATGAGATGATTACTAATATATTTTGGCCTAATCATCAAATGATTATAAATTATAGGCATTTCGATGATATTGTATTATTTGACACGACATTTTGAACAAATAAAGAGTATAGTCCATTTTCTATTTTTACTAGTTTTAATCATTTTAGAATGACAGTGATTTTTGGTGCAGTATTATTATATAATGAAACTGCAGAATCATGTGAGTGGTTGCTTTTTTTTTTAACGGCATTTGAGTGGTTGTTCGAAACCTTCTTGCATGCAATGTCAGGAAAAAAGCCTACCACTATTTTTACTGACCAATATCAAGTAATGGCTAAGGCGATTTCTCAAGTGATGCCTGATATTTTTCTTGAATTGTGTACTTTTCATCTCATACAGAATGCTTTAAAGCATTTAGGCTACTTATTCAAGTGTGGTTCGAGATTTAGTAGTGAATTTAAGGCCTGTATTTTTTAGTATGAAGATGAAAATGAGTTAATTGTAGCTTGAAAATTTTTAATTAGTAACTATAGGTTGGAGGAGAATATATGGATGAAGAAACTTGAGAACTTAGAGGGAAGTGGGCACTTGTATACATGAAGTCATCATTTACTGTAGAAATATAAAGCACACAACTCAGTGAAAACTTAAATTCAACATTAAAGAAGTATTTAGGTATGTGATTTGTTTGTATAGAGAGAATAGAGAGTATGTTGTGGTGGGTAACATGGAATTTGACAACTTAGAAGGAGAAAAGAATTGTCAAGAAATTTATTGTACTTGTCAAAAATTTGAGAACTTTGGAATTTTGTGTTCTCATGCAATTAAAGTGCTTGATAGAGTGATTGTTATAGAAATTCTTGAAAGATATTTATTGGGCCGATGAAGACTAGATGCGAAAGATTGTGCATTTAAGAAAAATACTGTTACAAGGGAAGAAAATGATTCTAAGTTGGTTATATCAACACGTTATAGAAATCTTTGTCCTAGACTGGTAAAATTAGCATATTGATCATCCGAATGTGAAGCTATATATCAATTGATGGACAACTCTACTATAGATTTGTGTGTCAAAGTAGACAATATGTTGCTTGCACAAAATTGTTTGAATACTTTCGATAGTAGAAATCATATTGAAGTGGGAATCAAAGAACCAAATGTAATTGATTCTACATTTGCAAGAACAAAGAGCTTAAAAAAAAATCGGTGCATATAATGGCGGTCGTAGATTAAAATCTTGACATGAAAAAAATAAAAATAGGACAAAAGTTATTTCGCAACCTACTCATCAAAGTCAGGTATTACCAATATTTAAATTATCTTCATTTTTTATATTTTTGTAATGATATTTAATTATTTTGTAATTTTTTAGAATATTGATCAACCCATCAACACTAAAAACATTGAGAATTTATTTGCAAATCAGCCACATGTGTGTTAACATATTGTAATACTTAACTACTTTATTGTGCATATAATTATTAAAATATAATATATTTACTTACTATCATTATTATGTATTAGGATGTTGAAATGCCATATTTGCCAAACATGATGAAGTATGAGTATAATTCTTCTCAAACATCATTTAACCTAGAATCTAAGGTATGTAATATTTTTATATTTGCGTACTATTTTTATTAGTGTTCTTTATTTTAATACAAAATCATATACTCTTTTTTCTCTCTCCAGAAAATAATATTTAATCAAGAAAAGCACTCTTCCAATGTAATTAAATCATTCATCCATGATGATTGTTTTTATATTTTTTAGTAATTCGTAACGGCTCTCACAAATTTAAAATGTAATTGATGGAATAACATTTGATTAAACATGAAATATTCATAATTTTTATTTAATTCTCGTGAAATAATTCGATGATTTTTGTATTGAAAAGTTCTTGTTATCATTTTGTCAAAAAAATTTATTATGTTGGTGTGTTTGAGACATGTATAGTCTTTTTTGTTAACGTTAAGTGTATTTTTTTAATTTTTCAAACAGGACGTAGTATAAATATTACTAAATTCAAAATTTATGTAAATAAAATAATTTAATTATACACATTTTCAAAAAGAGGTTTAGAATTCTTAAAATTATATTTTAATCTGGTGAGATCAACTTTTTAGATTTTGTTAACAGTTTTGTCTTGACAGCGGAAACCCAAAACGCCTGGCGGGATGAGAGTTGGCAAAACGGGGGTGTTTTGAGGCATTATTTTGGAAACCCATTTGGCCTCAAATGGTGGCATTTTGGGGCGCAGCAAATCCTGTGCTTTAAGCAGAGCAATCCCCCGAACCCTAATTTACACTTCAATTTGGTCATTTGAGGGATGGTTGCGAATTAAATCGTAAAAAGTATTAGTATGGAATGATAACTCAGCCTCCACGTGAGTGTGAGTCGGGCCGAGCTAACTAAGGGCCCGTTTGTGCTAGTTTTTAAATTGGTTTTTTGTAAAAAAAAGCAACTTTTAAGTTGCATTATTTGGTTTTCAAAAGAAGTTGACTAATTTTTTTTTCATCTCTTAATCTAATAAAAAAAGTTAATATATATTCCAAACACTTCAATTTTTTTTAAAACAAAATTATTATAATATTCTTATATAAAAAGTCAATTCTACTAAAAAAAAATGCTAATATTCCAAACACTTTAACTTAAAAATTAAAAGTAAAAATATTTTAGACATTTCAATAAAAAACAAAAAAGCAAAAAACCTATTACAACAAAATATCTCAAACACTCACTTTTTTTTATTCATATTTAAAAAAAAAAAATTAAATCTCTAAAAAATCAAGCTTAAAAGCTATATCAAACAAGCACTATGATACTATTTGGGATCACTTAAAATGGTAATTTTTTTACAAAAAAAATCAATTTTTAGGTTATATTGTTTGATTTTTTTAAAAAAAAAACAACTATTTTTTTTTCATCTTATTTTCTAAGGAAAAAGCTTACATATATTTCAAACACACTAATTTAAAAAAAATAAAATTACTATAATACCCTCAATTAAAAAATTAACTATTTTTACAAAAATAAAAAAAAGTTATGCTAATATTCTAAACATTATAACTTAAAAGCAAAAAGTAAGGGTATTTTTGACATTATAATAAAAACTAAAAAAATAAAAAAGTTACTATATAAAATTTTCCCAAACATTCTACTTTTTTCTTCTTATTTTTTTCTAAAAATACTAAATCTCATAAAAGCAAAATTTTTTAAACATCCCAAATAGGTTCTGGTTGGGGTAGAGTCTCCAGCGAAAAATTTAGAATACTATTATATATTAGCATTATTTTTGTTATATTTTATAGGAAAATGCTATCTACCGCCCATTAAATGGTAGATAATGAGGTTATAATGTATAAATATTCGTGCAAATTGTATTTATATCTGTAAAAATATTAAGTTCCACCTTCAACTGTGTATTGATATTGAATTTTTTTTTTCTTATTATTTTATTAACCACCATTTAATGGGCGATGGTTAGCATGATTCTATTTTATAAAAGATTAGAGATAATATAATATCAATTGAAGTTTGTGTTGACACTGAAAATGCAAAAATACCTCTAGTATTATTTTATGCATTTTATTTATGATGCTATACAATTATATTATACACTTAAATATATAAGTAAAAAATGAAATTTATTTTTTATTTTTTAACTTTATTTTCCCTCTCTTCTCTGGCATTCTCTTTTTTTTTTCAAACTCAAAAATAAAGCCACCATGATCAATTATAAAATAAACTTTTTAAGTTATTATAAATATATAATTTTTTATTTTTTAACTTTATTTCTCTCTCTTCTTCTGTTTTTTTTTAAATTTAAAAATAAATTTATTATGATCAATTATAAAATATACTTTTTACGTTATTATAAAATGTATAATTTTGAAATACTTGTGTAGAAATATACTTTGTGGACTGCATTATGCTTGACAACTAAGTTGGTTGATATAACTAATGTCAGTGCAGTAGAAGACTTTATATTAAGGGAATTTATTACTTGAAATAAAGTTTGAACAACTTAATCCATAAAATATTATTAATTATATATAAATGCACTGTATTATTATCATAACGCCTGCATGATATATTTTAAAAAAAAGAATTACCCAAATGTGGTTGGTCTAAAAATAAAAATTTTAAAAAATTATACAAAGACCCCTAACGAGTATCATATTGTCACTCTCAAGTTCAAAACCGTACTAATTAAATATCAACAATAGTACAAAATGTCTCTCGCTTTGAGAGATGTAAAAAGCGATGTAAGTGGTACAAATTAAATAGTTGAAAAATCTAGATGCACAGTTATAAAGTAGAGAAGAACAACGTGATACTCAGTAATAGTTGAGGGGGTGCTTGAGTTATTTTTCCAATAAATTAAGTACATTTACGAAATTGTGAAGTTGCCAATATTCTAAAGAAATTATGAAATATTTATAAGTACACTACACAAAAATAAAAAATTAAAAAAAAATTGAAATCCTAGTAGTTAAGTAAGATTAATACCTAACTTGGGTGAGCTTGTATTTTTTTTTTTTCTAATTCTTTGACGTTAAGGCTTTATTGTTTTACCCTTGTGTGCATTGTCACTTTTTTTAAAGAAAAAAACATAACTCCTTTAGGATTATAATTAATCATGTCACGCCTCAAAATCTGGGTTACGCAACTATCTAAAAAAAGCTCATTTGAGGTATCGAGATCCATCAAAACCATTCAAACCCAACCGATTTAAAAATATAAGTCAAAACTGGTTTAAAACCTTTGAGAAAAGCACTTCCGAGGGATTATCTTGAGGAAAAGAAGAATTTAAAAAGGTATAGTCACGGTCCTCAATAGCCAAGCTTTTAAAACAAAACAAAACAAAATTTTAAAATCTACTCAGATCACTCGATTGGTTAAAAGACTGCTCGAGCGGTCTCTACGAGCCCACTGATTTTTCACTTGAGAACAAAAACAGAATGTTTATCTTGACCCTTTTTTAAAATCCAATTTCAACACCTAACACTTAAACCTTCTCCAATCCTTTTGAAATCCTTCAAGGCAACAACTAATCATTCTAAAACATGCTAAAGCAAGGTTCAAACTTCTCCTTAAGATACATAGTTTGACATTAAACATAAAACCAACCGA
>JAOTRH010000006.1:1814482-1826362 GCA_034768845.1 Heliamphora exappendiculata
TAATTTTCCTATTATTTCCCCCCCCCCCCCCCCTGTAAATAGGATGTTAAAAATTATTCTTTTCCTAAATTAGCCATTTTGTCTTTGAAGGATCCCATAAAAACATAGTTGGATACTACCACTCTTGGTTTGAAAATGAACAGCTTTTTATCCAGATGGAGCTATGTGATCACAGCCTATCCATCAATAGATCTTCTAATTTATCCATAGATTTGGAAGTATTGGGAATAATGCATTAGGTTAGTATTATATGTGTGTCTGAGCTTTGTACGTACTTGAAAAATGGTCTATTTGCTACGAAACATATGATGGAAAAAATAATAATTTCTATGCTTGATCCAAGCAGCAAAATGTGTGCCAAGATTCAGTCTACATGCATGATTCTGGACCATCAGATTCTATTGTTTTAGGAATGTCAGGAATATGGTTTAAGTTTATACATCCTATTGCAAGACCCTAGACGAATCCATTTCTGTTGAATACACCTGTCAAAACAAAGAATTTGTACCCTAAAATGCTGCTGAGAACAAAATGGAAAAACTTCTATTTCTTGCATAATGCAGAGTATCCCCCTAGCAATAGGCACTTTTCAGTTTCTCCAAACGTTCTAACTTTATGGGCATTTCGTTCTTGCAATTGAATGTCAATTGACTCAATTATGATTACTAAGATTTTCTTTTCTATTTTTGGAATTTATGTAGATAGCCAATGTCACGCCTCAAGCACCAGGGTCACGCGAAAGCCCACACCCATTTAAAAAATACGTTTTACAGTTGAAAATCAAAATACAACAGTTGGATAAAAGATTTTCCGAGTTCAACTCTTATAAACGATAAGCATGCATTCTCATACATGAATATGTATATCGCCAAAATGCGTACAAAACCGGCCTTCACAGGCATCACATGTGTAAGTACATGTCTCTAAAAAGAAAAACTACAACAAGTCTTCCATCACCTCTATAACTAGGTTAACTCCACGTGCTCACCTGAAAAATATTTTACAGCAAAAATCCCATACTGTGAGTTGAAACCTAATAGAAAAATAAACAGTAAAACGGTAATACAAGTTATGCAATAATATGGTAGGAGCTAATTCGACCACAAAAGTCAAACAGGTTCTTCTCTAAAAAATCACAAGTTCTTCATCTTGAAAATTTTACATTTTTCATCCTTGAAATTATGCATATAATCCTGATAGATATCATGCCACAATTAAGTGAAAGTAGTAAAACACAGCATTTTCCACCCGGGGATACACAACCGAGGGGACACAATAAAATGTAATCCTATGTACCAACTCTGCCGCACAGACAAAGGTAACAACTATAGAATCTCGTCCATTACCCCGAACCCACATGCTTAGTAATAACAAGTTCTATATGGAGTCACGACAACGACGCCATTAACAGAGGCAACCGAACCACTCAATTTATGGGACCTGAGCTCCGAGGGTACAGAGCACCCACACTCAATTTACGGGACCTGAGCCCGAGGGTACAGAGCACCCACATTCAATTTACGGGAACTAATCCAAAGATACAGAGCACTTATGCTGCGCACGTTTTCGGACTTACACCGAGGGGCAATAGAAGCCTAACTCAACAATACCCACTGTCACGGTACATCTATGGAAAATATTTCAAAACTAACTCGCAAAATAGATATATAACACATGTATATAAAGAGATCTAATCCATGAACCATGGAGATCAAACAAAACATGTCAAAACATATTTTCGCCAAAACGTTTTAGAAGTTGAGACTCAACCCCGAGAGTTAGTTTCAAACCTTCATAAGCACGTTTGAAAAGTTTCCTGAGACCCCGTTTTCAAACCATACTTTTGAAAACCTCTGATATCCCTTTTGAAACCATGGAATTTCATAAAAAAAAAACCTCAGATAAACATCACACGAGGAAAGCTTGAACCAAAACACATCATTTCCCCAAAACTGCCCAGGTTCAGTCGACTGGACTCACCCTCCAGTCGATTGAAAAACACACTAGAAAATGAGAACCAAAATAGAAGGAATTTCAGTCGACTGAACTCACCAAAGGATGATCCAGTCGACTGAACCAGCCCAGAAACTGTTTTGTGCTACGGGTTGTGTTTGTTTTTGCTTCCAAATCTCAAATCAAACCTCTAAACTCCTGTTTTTGATTCCCACAAGGATATGTAAGCTCAAGCTTACCATAATGCCGCAAAAGAAACTCTCAAAACATGATTTCATCCACCCGAAACTCCAAAAAGCAATTTTTAAACCAAAAACCCATCTCGAACATAAACACATTTTTCATACGTTTTTAAACGGTAGAAACACATAAGATTACACGTAGTACCCTCTAACAGTTATACAGTTTAGGATCCTACCTTAGTGAGTTCAAAACTCGGCGTCTTGATCTACGTTAAAAATTGAGCTTCGTCGGAATGAAATTCTGACTGGATAGAAGCGTAGACCGCGATGCCGATACTAAGGATCAGCAGTTGGTTTGTCAAAAACCAAGCCTCGGGCCCCCGAGAAGTTAGAGAGAAGGCAAAGAGAAAACTGGAAAAAACTTAGAAGTTAAGTTTTGAAAATATCATTTGAAAATATCTTTTGAAAACATATAACTCCAGATATTTATAGGCTTCCAAAATATTTTTTTTTTAAATTTTAAAATTCGCACAGCAACTCCCTACAACCCCGAGAACCAATCCCACATACTTATTAAAACATAAACATGCATCAAAACGCATAAATCACACATCGCAGAAATATATAAGTAAAAATATGTCAAACATATGCAAGTCTCAAAAAAAGATGGGCCCGAGTCTCACAGCCAAAGCACTACAGTTCATACACGAAAGGGGTGTAGCTCACCTAGATGTAAAGCCCGATAACATTTATGTGAAGAATGGTATTTATAAGCTTAGGGATTTTGGCTGTGCAACTCTCCTTGATAGGAGCCTGCCAATTGAAGAAGGTGGCGCACGCTATATGCCCCAAGAAGTACTAAACGACAAGTATGATCATCTAGACAAGGTTGATATCTTCTCCCTGGGAGCTGCTATATATGAGTTTATTAGAGGCTCGGCATTGCCAGAATCAGGGCCTCTTTCTTCAAATCTTAGGGAAGCAAAATTGCCACTCCTTCCTAGTCATTCAGTGGAATTACAGAACCTACTCAAGGTACAAAATATTTTTATGTTGTTTAGACAGGTTGTTTAGCGATATTGTGATGTATGTTGCAAGTTAATTTATTAGTTCATATATATATACGTGTATTGTATGATTTAAATACTTATCATATTTTAAAATAATTTTAATTGATTTTCAGGTGTTAGAGAAGGAGAAAGATTAAGTGATGGTGGAGCAAAGCAATTAGTGATGGAGTTGGATTGCACTTGTTGAAACAAGAAAAAATTATTTTGAATTGTACTTGTTGAAACTTAAATATTGTTTTGAGACATATTTAGTGTACTTTTTAATATATTTTGATTTATATTTAATAAATGTGTACTTTTTAAATATTTTAATATGCGATTGAACGGATATCAATATTGTTATAAAGAAATGAAGAGTTGATAACATTTGATATATTATTATAGGCAATGAATGAATATTTGGATGTGAATGGATAGATAAATTTATATTTTATTTTTTGCACCGAAACTATTGCCATGGCTAAAACCAATAGAATTTGTAACAGACATGTATTATGAACATATGTTGTGTTGGTATTTAGCCGTCGCAAAAGATATAAATACATTTGCGACGGTATAAGGCCGTAGCAAAAAATCTGAAGTTTTATATTTAAAATAGTATTTGCAACGGCACCCATGCAATGGAAAATAAGTATATATTTAAATTAGTATTTGCGATGTTACTGTGCAGTTGCAAAAATACGTTTTTAAATAGTATTTACGTCAGCCAATGGCTGTCGCTAAAGAAATAAATATCCGTCGCTAACATTTGCGACGGCAATAACATGTTTTTCAATAAACATTTGCGTCGAAAAGAGTACCATCGCTAAAAGCATAAACTGTCGTCGTAAATCTTTGCGACGGCTGCGTGCCGTCGCAAAAACCCTTTTGCGACCCAGACAGTTGCTTCCCTTGTTTACCGTCGCAAATATCTTTTTGCGACGGAAAGAGTATTATTTGGGACAGCATCGAGCCGACGCAAAAATCTCTTTTCCTAGTGACAGAGAAAAGAAGAAAGAAATGTTGGGAGAGAGAGAACATGAGACTTACCGCGGGAGAGAGAGAGAGAGAGAGAGAACGATGGTGGCCGGCAGTTGGCTGCATCTGGGTCACCGGCAGCGGTGGATGGCGGCGTCGGGGGTAAGCGGCTGTGCGTCGGGCTACTGCTTGGCACCTCCATGCTTTTTTTCTTTTTCTCTCTTTCTCACCTAATCCCTCACCGAACATGAGCAGCTAAATCCCTACCCTCATGAGCAAAACGGCAGTGCTTTAAGGGGCATTATTGTTCTGTTTTAAAAACTTTCTATTACTACATAACTCCACATAAATTCACCCATTTATACCATTTAATAAATAATATTATTATTTTAATTAAATATATATTATTATTATAATTATATGTGTATATATATGTATATTATGTATATATACATATATTTATGTCTATGTCTATTATATATATATTTTTATAACTAAACATTATTATTATTTTTTTAATTTGTAACCGTGCAACCATAACTTTAACATATAATTATTTATTTATTTATTTTATTTTTTTCAAGATATTACAAAATCTCAATTCGTGGTGCCATTGAATTTTGCAAATAAGCAACACAAGAATATTAATTTTAGGTTAGAGACGAAAGGGAGAATGGGTCCTATCGGGCGTGCCAAAAATCATGGTAGGCAAAAATTTGAATATAATTACTTAACATAATGTCAAGTGAGTTTTTATTATGTAAATCAAATATATTCAATATAGAATATATCTCTTAATTACTTCACTTACTTAAAGAAAACACCATTTGATTCTAATTATTTATTTATTATAAATTTTTATTTTGATCATGACACAAGAGGTGATTTTGAATTATTTATTTTAGAGGTTAGACCTAGTTCACGACTTAAGCTGCTTATGTACCCATAATTTGGGATCCAATCAAATATAGTTCACAAATTTATTTTAATTTTAGTTTTGAGAATTTGGTGAGTATAAAACTCATTTGATTTTTAAATTTAATTTATAATTGGTAGATGACCCATTTATTTTAAACTTTAGAATTTTATTTGATGAACATTTGGGTTCACGAATTTTATAATTGCACCTATTTAAATGAGTTGCCTATGTATCTAAGTCGAGATTATCTCTGAACTAAAATTAAGGCAAACGTAGTTCAAAAATATAAACTTTTTTTTTTATTTTGTTGAATCTTGAGATTCATTTAATAATTTAGAAATTTAAAAATTAAGGCATCACGGTAAAGAGAGCACATCCCAGCTAGGTTGATACCTACTCCCATACCATTTATATACCAATTATAAATTATATATTTTTTTTCGTTTGTGACTGTACTCATTTGAATGGATTGTCTACGTATCTAAGTCGAGATTAATTCTTGACGGGAATCAAGTCAACGTAGTTCTAAAAAAATTTATTTATTTGTTATTTTTTATTTTAAATTTATTGAGTATAAAACTCATTTAAGTTTTGAATGCATCGTATTTAGGTGAATTGTAAGGTGTTATGACTGCACTTAAATAAGATCACAAAACACAGTAACCAACCAATTTTGATGAATTCACATTTAAAATTTATATAAGTGAAAATTTAAAATTTCACTTAATTTGTGATTATATTTATTTAAATAGGTTGACTATACATATCTGAATTGGGTGTTAAGCCGAGTTAGAATTACGTCAACTAATTTAAATAATTCACTTTTTAATTTGTTTAAGTAAAAATTTGAATTTCACTTCATTTGTGATTATATTTATTTAAATATGATGACTACATATCTGAACCAAATGCAAGATCGGGTTTAAATTAAATCAACCAATTTAAAAAAATTTATATTTTTATTTATTTTAGTTTTAATTGATTTGTGATTAAATTGAAAAAACTAGGCTGACTATATATTTGAATCGAGTACAAGATCGGGTTAAAATAAAGCCAACCAATTTAAGTGAATTTATACATTTATTTATATTTATTTAAGTGAATTTTAGTTTCACTTGATTTGTGATTAAATTCACAAAATAGATTAACTGCATATTTGAATCGGGCACATGGCCGAGTTAAAATTAAGTCAACTAATTTAGGTGAATTTATATTTTTAATTTATTTAAGTGAAAATTTTAAATTTACTTGATTTGCGATTAAATTCATTTAAATCGGTCGACTACATATTTAAACCACGTGCAAGGCTATGTTAAAAAATTAAGTCAACTAATTTAGATAAATTTATATTTTTGTTTTATTTAAATAAAAATTTTAAATTCACTTAATTTGTGATTAAATTCATTTAAATAGGTCGACTAACATATTTGAATCAGACGCAAGGCCGGGTTAAAAAATTAAGTCAACTAATTTAGATGAGTTTATATTTTTATTTTATTTAAGTAAATAATTTAGATTAACTTAATTTGTAATTAAATTCATTTAAATAGATAAGCTACATATTTGAACCGGGCGCAAGATCAGGTTAAGAAATTAAGTCAACCAATTTAGATGAATTAATAATTTTATTTCATTTAAGTAAAAATTCTAGATTTACTTAATTTGTGATAAAATTCATTTATATAGGTCGACTACGTATTTGAACTTGGCGCAAGGCTCGGTTAAAAAAATTAAGACAACTATTTTAGATGAATTAATATTTTTATTTTATTTAAGTAAAAATTTTAGTTTCACTTTATTTGTGACTGTTCATTTTTAAATAGGTTGCTTACGTATTTAAATCGGGCACAAATCCGAATTAAAATTAAGTCAACTATAGTTCTATAAAAGAACTTGAATTTTTAATTTTAATTTTCACATATTAAATTGTCCATTTTAGTTTTACTCAAATATAAATGTCACGTTGACAATTATATTTTGAGTAATTTTAAAAAAATACTAATTTAAATGCTATGGAGAACTAAAGAAAAATAATTTCTAACCATACAAAGTTTAAATTTAATTTTAGCCTTCGAGACTAAATCACAAATCAAAATAAAATTATTTTTATATTTTAATACTATTTTGAAGAGCACAAAACTGTCAAGTTATTTTTTTTGAAGTGGGCTAAAAAGCCATTGTTAGATAACACGAAATTGGCCACATTTTAAATGGGTTAAAAAGTCATTTTTAAATAGTCCAAATAGACTATCTATTTTTTAAATTAACTAAAAACTCATTGATAAAAATCATTAGTGAATGATTTGAATATGCTGTCAAAATTTTGAATGAATTAAAAAATCATTGGTAGAAGATCCAAATAAGTTGTTCGAATATAAAGTGAATTAAAAATTATTGGTGTAGAGCACAAAGACTGTCCGAAGTTTAAGTGAGCTAAAATACCAACTGAAAGAGGACCCGAATAGGATGTTCAAATTTTAAACGAATTTAAAATTATTAATTTTATTTATTTATTTTTAAAGAAAAATGATTGCGTCCATTCTAAAAGAAGTACACCCAATTCATCATTTTTTTTTTTGAGTGTTGCTATTGTAGTGGGAACAAAAATAAATATTTATTTTCAGAATTTCAGAATGTCTAGACCTGTTTGTTTTGTAAAAAATATTGGGCTTAAAGCTTTTTATTAATTAAAAAAATAACTGGATCCATGCCAATAAAAGTACACTCATATCATTCTTTTAGTAGCAGAAAACACACTAAAATATTTTTTTAATTACTGTATCAGTCAAAACACATAGAGAACGATAGTATAATTGAAAGTAAATTATACTGAACTCTCTTTAACTTCTTGATAAAAATAGATATATTTTTTTTATTTTTAAAATAATATTAATTTTTTTTATAATTTGATTTTTACATTAAATTTGTCCAACCGTCAAACTTTGATTACTGACTTAACAAAAACACATTAATTCGATTTTATTTATTTATAATATTCCTATTTTGCCCAAACATTGATATGCTTTCGTTCATTTCTATCTCTCTCTAAAACTCTTTTTCTTTCTCCATCTGAACATCAATTATGGAGATGGTGATGGTGATGTAGCACCGTGATGTTCCTTTCTTTTAATTTGGTTTTTTAATATTTTTTTATGATCGAATTCGTTTATTATGTAGAGTTCATCCAGTTTGTTATTAATATAAAAATTTAAATTGATCTGATACCTATATTTACGTGATTGATGTTTAATAGGTTTTTCTTAAAATTATAATTTTTATTTATTTAATTATAAATCAACGTAATGCGATCACTTAGCTATAAATCTTGAATTAACCTAAAATTTTATAAAAATAACAAATTCAATGAATTCTACGTAATGAACGAATCCGATCATAAAAACATATTAGAAAACTAAATGAAAACATAGGCACAACATGGTGGTTTCACAGCATTGTCGCCAGAACAGTTGAAATGATCTGAACACCCAC
The DNA here is from genome assembly GCA_034768845.1 of Heliamphora exappendiculata. NCBI lineage: Eukaryota > Viridiplantae > Streptophyta > Magnoliopsida > Ericales > Sarraceniaceae > Heliamphora > Heliamphora exappendiculata. Next base: position 1,823,053 of record JAOTRH010000006.1, read on the forward strand.
CATTTCAGCCTCTTCAAAGCTTCTTGTTGCCAGAACAGTTGTGTATAGTTCTGAAATCTTAGGGAAGGACAAGATTTAGGTGGGAAGAGAGGCAATGTGTTTAGGACCTCAAGTTAATAAAAAAGTGGTTCTATGACTACAAATTCTTCTATATTCTCTCTCTATAGAAAGCATTGTTGCCCGAACAGTTGAAATGATCTGAACTCCCACCATTTTAGCCTCTTCAAAGCTTCTTGTTGCCAGAACAGTTGTGTATAATTTTGAAATCTTAGTGTAGAACAAGATTTAGGTGGGAAGAGAGGCAATGGGTTTAGGACCTTAAGTAAATAAAAAAGTGGGTCTATGACTACAAATTCTTCTATATTCTCTCTCTATATGTATATATACACATATACATGGAGAAAGAGAGAGAGAGAGAGAGAGGTACCATTTTCATTTTCATTTTCATTTTCAGTTGAGGAAAACGACCTCTACAACAATTAGCCTCGTCTGCTTCCATTATTGGAAGGGTTCAGCCGCACAAAGAAACAAGGGAAGGAAGATGATGAAGAAAAACAATGGGTTTGATTTTCATTTCCAGTTAAGGAAACAACCTCTCCAAACCAAACCAAGCTCGCTTGCGATTGGCTTAATGGTTACCATAGCTTTTCCGGGTTTGTCATACCAGTATTGTGACGAGGACGGTAGCGACGAACAAACAACGGAACAGTTCGATTTTGGCGAAAAAACGCGGCACTGTTCGATGATTTCTGCAATTCAACCAACATATATATATATATATATATATATATATATATATAGGGTTTGAATTTATAGAGGAGAGAGAGAAAATAATTGTCTTAATAAAAAAATTATTTAGTAGGGTTAAATTGATAAATTAATAAATTTGTAATTATTATTAACGGCGTTAGGAGGTTAGGTTTTAAAAATTACAAAAAATATATTTATTTTTATAAAAAAATTTAGAATTCTATTGCCATCTCTTAAAATTAGCTCCTCTTCTAATTTTTCCTGACTTGTCCACATGAGACAAAGAAATAGTTGGAACACCAAGCATATGAGTGATTTGCTATTCAAGAGCACTTTGTTTTTCAGTCGACGTGTTTCCGAAATAAGATCAATTCACAATATTTACAATATTGACAATAATAATATATTAACAATCTAAACTTAATTCTCTCAACATCGTCTATTATGTGGCAGGGTCCTAGGGGGCGCGCCCCTAGGTGGGGGTTCCTAGGGGGCCGTGCCCCTAGGCGGGAGTCTGAGTGCAGCGCCCTCAGTGGGGATCGACCAAAACGGTATGCATCATTGCTTATAGCAAGTGCTTTCGAACCCCAGAAGGTCAACCGCGCACGGCTACCTACGACCTTAACCGATCAAATCTCTGTTAAGCATATCTCAATTAAGCATCACAGGAAGATGTCGACACAGGAAGGAAAGGGTTGACACCAATAGGGAAAAGTGTCAACACAAGCAGAAAATGTGTCGACTCAAACAGCTCAGAGGTCGACACATACAGCCAATGGGTCAACACAAAAGAATCGAGATACTCAACCAAAGAAAGGGGTCGACACAAACTGAGAAATGAGTCAACACCAAATAACCGAGAGGTTCAACGCAAACAACAACCAGTGAATGTATCGACACAAACAGGAATAGGTATCGATACAAAAGAACCGAGAGTTCCAAACAGAGGTAGGCGTCGACACAAACAGAGAGAGGTGTCGACACAAAAGAACTGAGAGTTCAATACAGAGAAATGTGTCGACACAAACTGAGAAATGTGTCGACACAAAAGAACCGAGAGTTCTTCTTAACACAAACAGAAGGATTAGGATTGACACTATCAGAAAAGGGGTCGACACAAGCCAAAAGGGTTGACACAAAAAAGAAATGTGTCGACACAAACGTCCAGATCTCAAATTTCAAAAAAGCGACCGGATGATGGAGGAGAGAAAACCACTGTGGTTTTAATTATTCTGATTATTCTGAACACATAATCCTGAACAAAATAATATTTTTCATATTCCAACGAAGATCTAGAATCCATAATCCTGTACATATTCACAAAAAAGTTGAAAACATAAACATGTATTTCTTAGAGAAGAAAATAAGATCCAAACCGAGTAGGTTTTTAAAATTGAATCATTCATAAGTTTTTTGGTGGACAATTTCATTCTTAAGATTGTTGGGAGAAATCTAATGCCACAATAAAATATACATGCTCGGTGATCCAAAAAATACATCTTTATTAACTTTCGACAATTACAATAAGCAGAATTTACAGGAAACGAAATACATAAATTAACATGAACAGAATATGCAAATCGAGTCCTGCAAACGCAGTTTTCTTAATAATGATTCACCGCCTAACGATGGTGTTGTAGGTTTTCCACCAGCGTCACTCTCCTAGGATAAAACGGTTGACACGATCATTGAAACACCACCAAGGATCGGTTACGAACGTATCCCATCTGCCTTTCTCTTTCTTACTCCCACAGCTTTAGAATCTGTCTGTATCTCTCATTTGGTTCTTACCTTGCTGCTGTATTTCTTACTTTCTCTGTCTCTGAAAACTGAATAGAATGACAGCTTATATAGACATTCTATCATGGAGAGGGTTACAGGAGAATCAATAACCATTCAATGGTATTGATTCTCAGAATTCATTTGCCAATTGAATTGGCCAATTCAATTGCAAATAAATTCTGAAATTCAATAGCCAATTGAATTCACAAAATTCCAACAGTTTAGCATTTGCCAAAAAAAACCACCATGACAGAGTAGGCGGTTTCTCTCTACCCACGTTGGGCACTACCCTAACTCCTCCATCTATTTTATCCATTTAAACCCAAATAGTTCACATGAAATAGGAGAGCCGAGAAGCAGAAGAGTGTTCGGGAGGGAAGAATTTTTCAATAGAAAGAAGAGAGAGAGAGAGGGGGAGAGAGAGAGAGAGAATTAAGAGATAACAGAAAGAGCCATTTAGGTGATCGAGGAAAAAATCAGTCAGCAAACAAAGGAGAAGAGCTAAAACAAGGCAGAAGAAATCAAGAAAGATAGCGTTCTACCACACCACTTTAAATCTGGCCAGATGCCTAACGGAGGAAGCTCCAGTTGTTGATGAGATTCCAGACACTCAAAAACTGATGACAGTTGATAATTTGAAGAATGCCGATTATCTATGCAAGAACTATATCCTGAATGCTCTATATGACTCATTGTACTCTATGTTCAATGAGGCAAAGACTGCTAAGGAACTGTGGGAGTCCTTAGATCGAGAGTACAAAATTGAGGGTGCCGGTTC
>JAOTRH010000006.1:1836489-1853036 GCA_034768845.1 Heliamphora exappendiculata
ACATCTTTATTTAGTTTTAATAGATTCATATCTTTTTTTAATATGATATCACATGTCAATTTAAGTTTACAAATTCTCTTAGTATTTTTGTTACTTATGATCTTACCGTTTTTTCATACCGAGACATCAACTAGTTTACGTTATATATGTCCAAACTACCTTAATTTGTTTTTTATCAATTTGCTCTCAGTTGGTACGACTCCTACCATTTTATAAATTTTTTCATTTCTAATTTTATTTTTTCTAATCTTACCTCGCATCCACCTTAACATTCTTATATTCGCAACATTCATTTTATTTATTAATCTTTCTTAACAACTTAACATTTTGTCTCCTAAATCAAAAGAATTTCGAATAAGTAAAAATAAAATTGAATATATAAAATATAATTTTAGCAGTAATAGAAATATTAATTGTGAAAAAAGTCAAAATTCAAAATTAAAAGATATTTAAGAGTGAATATTTTTATTATCTAAGTTCGATTATTAACAAAATAGAGATGTTATAAATAATGTAACATTGTAACTTATATAATCAAAGTTAATTAGTTCAACTGTCACATTGAGTGATTTCGAAGTTTTATATAAATTTGGATTTTATATATATTAAATAAAAATAACAATAATGAAATGAAAAAAAAAAAAAAAAAGAGTGCCGTAAGTTATCCAATTATAAAATAGAACATTTCCTTTTTGTGCTACCAAAAAAAGATGGAAAGAAAATTGTATAACCTTTCCGAAATTGGGTAATCCTTTTTCCAAGTGGGCCTTCTTAATAAACAGGCCCAAGACGTTTAAGAAAAATTGGACAATGCTTTAATTCCCATCCCATCCCCCCTCCCCTTCCCTCCCCTGTACTCCCATAATAAAAAATAAAAAATAAAAAAAACAATGAGCCGTTAACTCTTAAAAAAAATACAGACTACACAGTGATGGCCCTTCAGAAAAACTATATATTGAGCCTCTTTTTCAAATATTTGACTATTTTTGTTTCTCACTTTGTCAATAAGATAAATTAATATTGTTTTTGCTTAAAGTATTTTTCATTACGTATCAGTAATGTTGTGTATTCAAAAAAATATTTAAAAAATTATTTAAAATTTAAAATAAATAATAAAAATTTACTTAGAATATGTCCCACATCCTATTAAATATGGATCTATACTCTACAAATTATTTTCGAGATAAAATTCTAATTATTTTTTTTAATTTCTTAGGCTTTTCCTCGATACTCATGGATGAGGGGGTTATTTCTTCTTTCCTTTTTCTTTTTTTTATTTATAATTATTTAATGCCTTTTCCGAAAAGCGTCTTCTGAAAACAATATTATATTATAAACTTTTTGGCAATCTTTCTTGAATATGAGCCTTTTCAAAGTGGTGGCAAGGCCCAACTTCATTAGTCCAACTGGGCTCTTTGGCCCTGCGGCGTGGCCGGTAACAAGTAAAGGAGTGTTTTAGTATTTAGTAATTTCAGACACAGTCCAGTCACCAGTGCGCCGACGAATATAACGCAAACCCTAATTTCTTATTGCCTTCGTATATATACGCACTTTGCGCATCGCAGCAACAGAGGCACTGTATTGACGGCAAGGGAGAGCGAACGATGTGCTTATCTGCTTCCGTGGCCTGTAAACCCTAACCTAATTTCTGGTCCGATCTGTATATATAAGCACTTTGGCAACACAGCGATAGTCCTTTGCTGCTTCTGATTGATTCTCTCCCTGTCTTGTAAACCCTAACCTGATTTTTTTATCGCGACACATTTCTCTGTATTAACAGTAAGAGAGAGAGAGAGAGAGAGAGAGCGATAATCTTCTGATTGATTCTCTCTCGATTTGTTCTCCTTTTTTCCTAATGGTTTCTATTTTGTTTAATTTATGGATATATTTGTTATTTTGACTAAGAGGCGGTGATGCTGAGAACTACCTATTTTATGAGGGAATTTTGTTTCGCTTATGATTATAAAAGCACCAATGGATCCTTCTGAGCCTCAATCTCTTATCTCTTTCTCTTACTCTAAATATTTTTTTTTAAAATTTGTGTTTGTTTGTTTCCTTGCAAATCATTGGAGCCATTGAGGTGATGATAATCGATTCCGAATGATATGATGTCGATTGAAATAAACATTTTCAGACTACAATTATCTGATCAGTGCTCTGTGGTTCTTCATTCCCTCCGCTTTTTACTTTTTTATTTGTTACTTTCCCTTCTGGTTTTTGTATTGCGAATTACGAAAGTCGTTTTTGTTTGTTTCTCTGCAAATCATTGGCGGAGCCATTGAGGTGATGATAATCGATTCGGAATGATATGATGTCGATTGAAATACACATTTCCAGACTACAATTATCTGATCAATGCTCTGTGGTTCTTCAACCCCTCCTCATTTTAACATTTTATTTGAAAAATGTTTTGAACATGGACAATCAATCACATGAATCACGGATTCTGGCCGTTCATTTTCGTTGTTCTTTCTTCTTGTTTTTTTGGTTTTACGAATTTCTTGAAGGAATCTTATGTAACAAGTGGATAAAGAATTTTGTTTATTGGCAGCCCATGAAATTGAAAGGTTATTTGTTGCACCATGGGAAATAAAAATTTCAGTGCACCTTTTAAACTTTGAAAAATCGCACTTAGTAATCTTATTTTTGTTATTAGTTTGTGTAAATTTCACAGTGCACCTTTTAAAATTAGAAAAATGGCACTTGCTAATCTTAATTTTGTTATTAGTTTGTGTAAATTTTGTTTTTTATTGCCATTAATGTTTTTTTTTTGATTAAATTATTTTCATTAATGTTTGAAAAATTATGAGGTGCACCTTATTTTCATTATTGCCATTAATGGTCACAGTGCACCTTATTGTTTTTTCAAAATTTTCAAAATTGAAAAATTGCACTTACTAAGCTTAATTTTGTTATTATCTCCTTTTTGGGTTTGTATCTTGATCGACCATACCTTGCTCCGTGGTTGCAGATTCTTACCCCTTTTGGCCCATATGGCCCGAACTTCTTCCTTGGGCCCTCTAATGGGCCTTAAAGAGCCAGGACCAGGTTTAATCAAATTGGAAGGACGATTTATTTGCTTGAACCCTTTACGCATCTTGAAGAACAGCCAAAATGTAATTTTATAATTATGAGGTGTTATTTTTTTATTATAAGTTTGTATTATTTAAATTTAATTATTTTGTTAATTTTTGTAGTGATTTATTAAATAAAATTTCTGATATATATTAAATTTTTAGAAAAGAAAAAAAAAGACAGATTTTGCAGTATAAGCTGAATGCAATGATTTATTTTTAAAAAACATTTTGAGTTGATGAGAAAATAATATAAAGTTTTTTTTAAAAAGAAAATTCATTTTTCATTGATTAAAATTATCATGAATTTTTTTAATTATGTTTTGCAAGTTTGGAAAAAAAATTATACAAGAATTATTTAAAAGAACTAAAAAAATTTATTGCAAGTTTGGGAACCGTACCCATATAAAAGGCACAACAATCGCATGTTGAAGGAATCAGAGTTAACTTGGGCTGGTCCTATCTTGGGCCGGTTCTATTGAAATGTATAAGGTCTGAGGTAAAAGGTTGTGCTGTCCTATCTTGGGCCGGTTCTATTGAAATGTATAAGGTCTGAGGTAAAAGGTTGTGCTGAATGAGACGAGAAGGAAAGAACAGAGAATGAGCCTTCACACCTAAAACGGCCAAGCTGAGTAAAATTCGCCATACTAGCCCAATGCGGAGAAAGATGCCCAGCCTATCATAAATTCTAAAAAAATAAGTAGGTCAACCAACTCCTATAAAAAGAGACCAAGCCCAAAACATTAAAGTATGAAAAATATTTTTTTAAAATTTTTTTATTAATTTGTCTTCTCTCTCATAAAGCTCATTTTAACTTAATTGTCAGAATGACAATTAACCGTCGGAGTGACACTTGTTGTCAACAAGTTAATAATTATTATTTTGTGCAGGATACCTATATTACTTGAAGGTTCTTTTGAATTGAATTCGACCCACTCTATTTAAATACTTTTACGGTTCAAACTTGTACACATATGTAAAGAGTGTAAATGGAGTTGTTGGGCTTGGTTCTTGAGAAGATATTTGATGCTAAGACTGGCCTTGTGTGACAGGAAGCACACTCAAAAAGTGTTCGAGATTATAAAGTGTCATACTCTTTTAAAATTTCTTCTCTTATATATATATTTACAATCACTCAATTATTTAGAATTAATAGTTGTTTAAGAGATAAAGATAAGCAACAGCCCTCTCTTTTTCTCCATGATTTTGGAGAAAAATAATCAACTTTCTTATTTTTTGAAATAGTTTTAAGTGAATACTTGATTAATGCGTGAAGTGTAATTTTTGTTCTTGGTAAAGCAATTTGTGATTTGTAATTTGTGATTTGTGATTTGCGATTTGCGTAAAAATATATGAATTATCTAGTTGTAGAGATGGGAAGCAACCCTAGAACACCCTCAATTTTTCCGTCGATGACAAGTTTGATATTTTTTTAATTAAAAATGCTCATATTACCTTATCTATAATGGCTCTTTAATGTGTGCACACACACAAACACACACAAAGTAGACACACAAAGTAGGAGAGGTTATAGTAATTTAAAAAATTAGAAAATATAATATTTAACTTAATTAATACCAATTTAATTTTTATTTTTGTTATTTATGATGAGCTAACATGAAAACTAAATATATTTAATATTTTAATACTTTTCATAATGACTCAATAGTGACTAGTTTGAGAATTTTTCATCTATGTTATGTTTAACATTTAGATTTGAGTAAAAAATAGAGAAAAAAAAAAGCAAGAGATAAAAAGGTAAATTTATTTAGTTTAATCATAAACAGGTATTTGCCCAAAATTTGTTACTACCACTTTATTTTTTAATATGATAGATATTTTTAAAGTGTTACTGTATTAATTTTTATCCAAAATACCAATCGGTATGGAACGGTAGTAACACATTGCACAAAAATACAATGCTAACTAGGAGTGTTGGGAAATTTTGGTAGAATCACTAAATTAATCCAAACTGTATGATTTAATTTATTTTATTGTTTAGTTACAGTTTTAAATTACTAAAAATTGTTCATTATAATTAAATTCTTGGATTAAGTTTTTAAAAAACCATTTGAACTAAACAAAACTGTTACTTAATTTTATTATAATAATATTATATTATATATATTTATAACAAAAAATTAATTATTTACATTTATCTCTTCACTTTTTCTTTGTTTGTTTCTCTTTTATAATCTAAATTTTAACTTTCTTTGCATAACATTATAACTATATATGTTTATATAGTTCATGGATTATTAACAAACGATAGGAAAAGTAATGAAATTACAAAATGATAAAATATAACATAGTTTATAAATGCAAGGTTATCTTTTTTCTAATCTTCTGAAATAAATAATAAAATAAAATATAAAGTAAAATAATGTAAAGAAATAATTGGGAAAAAAAGAAGTAAAATAAATATATAATTTTTTAATATAAAATAAGCAATAAATATTTAGTCGTAGTTTTAGCACCGTGATTCCAAACTGAGAACAAACCGTTATTTATTAATTTAATTTCTTCTGATTTTATAAAATCTTGCTTATTTTGATCAGGTCGTATAACTTGAATTCTGTATTCCCTATCAAGTTTGATGCATGTATGTAAAAAAGTCGAGTAACTATTTTTTCCTAATGGTCTAACTCATAGTAGTAAGATTATGGAAGATTTTTCATGTGTTAATCCAATATAAAAAAAAGCATGACTTATGATTTTTTTTTTCCGTCATTATTGGTACTAAATTACGCCCCTTTTGTCATATAAGTTTGCTTTTTTGTTCAATTTTAATTTTTAAATTTTTAAAATTATTTTAAATAATTTAATTCTAATTTTAATTTAAAATTAAACTAAATCAAACCATAAGTACCCCTAATCTTAGTTCACCGCTTATTCACCGCTTACTTGCCCATTACCGAAAAGTTCACATGGACGGAGCAAGAAATCAAAACCCGAATTGTAATAGCGACCCGAGCATAAGGCCCGACCTCTTGGGCCGGGCCACTCTCAATCAATTAGCATTGCATCTCGAGTAAATTCTAATGGAGAACGGCTTCTAATTTCTTCCAACCCCAGCCCAGTCCAGCCCATTCCCTTTCTCCTCCAATTTCCTTTTTTGTTCTTCATTTTAAAATTTTAATCATCTGAGTATGAGGAGAAAGACAAGGCATCCTTAGTGAAGTTTTCATATTTAATACGTATTAATTCCCCAAATATTCAACCAAAACAATTTTCTAAATATTTTTGCAATTTCCACGTTCACACCAAACAAAAAATTTGAATATTTCAACCGTTAGTCCGTCCCGTCCAGCGGTCTCTGCCTGTGCAACAAAAGTTATCACACTTTTTTATCTCCTCCAGTCACGCCACCTTCTGTTCCCATACCTATCGTCATAATTCCGGTGCTCAGATGAATTCCGCGGTCTTGACCGGTTAGGCACAGGCTCAGACCTATAGTTATGACCCAGGTTCGCACTGGGTTCCCGATAGTTCCGTCCAGACCCATATTCAGTCGACCGAGTAGGACTATTCTCAGGGCTCCAAAGTTCAAACTCAGCCCCTCTCACAGCTCCATTCCTATCCCGGGGAGGACCCCGCTGCACCGGAGGTTCCACGGGTCCTCCCACAAATGCATTATAATTGTTTTGATTAGCTCCCCAAGAATGTGCTGAATGCGGAGACTCGGGCCCAAAGGATCGGTGTGCCTGTGGCTGGGGCGGCATTGGCACCAAGGAGGCGGAAGAAAATGCAACAGATTGTCTCCCAAGTGGTGTTGGTGGTGGTGGTGGTGTATTTGCCGTCGTTGAGATTGGGACGGGCTTAGTATAAATCGACGTTTCCACCTGTGTTGAAGCCGCCAAATTGGGTGGAGCCGATCTATTGAGGAGAATATTTTTAATGTTTAGGACGGCTTCCAAGGAAAGTATATTTGGAGAACCGGAGGCGGCACTGTGGTGTAACGGGGCACTCAGAGGAGGTGGCCATTGTTGTTCCGGCAAGATAGTAGCCGTCCGGTGCAACGAGAATTGAGGTGTTGCGTGATGGGAGTGGCTTGCGATGCTTGGAAGTTGTTGGGCCACGAAGTTGATAGGCGGCAGTTCAGGCTGGGCCAAGTCACTCCCAGGAAGCTTTTCTTGTACAGGGATGGCAACCATTTCTCTGTGCCGTGAAAATGGATTTTTGCTAACCTCTTGTCTCCATCCGCTCTGGAAGGGAAAAAGATAAAAAGACAGACAAACAAGAACCAGAAACACCCATCAGAACAGCAATGAAGAGCTAACAAAAATAGCAGTGGTACTGTAGTTAACATGAACTACTGACGAAACTAGGGCTTTCAAAAGCACCATGTAATCGGATCTTGGAGCTCAAATATGGTTTTAAAATGCACTAAAGACAAAAAGATTGGAGGGCATGTCATCTGTAGAGTGTTTGTTAATCTCCAAGTTGGAGTCTCCTAGTTGTTGCAAAACAAATGAAGTCGGATTCGTTCGAAAAAAAAAACAACCTTCAACTGACTTCCATTCCCTTTCACGACCTCAACCTTACTCCCATTTTAATTCTTCACTACTTTAAACTAACTTGCATACTTATTCATGACCTTAAACTAACCCTCGGTTCTCTTCACAACTTTAAATTGAGTGGGGAGACATGGGACCACTAGTCCCGGATTGTCATCTAATACCATTTGGCCATCTCCAGTGCAAAATCTTGCCCATCCCGAAGAAAAAAAAATTGAATAGCCATACCAAATGCATGACACTCCGTTGTAGACCTCAGTTTTGGACATTGTTCATTAATTTTGTGTTTATCCAAGAGAAGAAGAAGTGAAAAAAAAATAATAATAATAATAATAATAAGAAGAAGAAGAAGAAGAAGAAGAAGAAGAAGAAGTGGGGAATAATTCCATGATTTATCAAAAGTTGTACAACATGTGCCTAATAAGTTACGCACCGTTACAGGATCGCTGGAAGGAGTTGGGGAAGGAAGAGAAACTTGAACTCTCTCCTCTGCATTTCTGCCTAACCCACCAGTTAAACTACTCAGAGAGGCAACCCCATTGGCCTTTATCATATCAAGCAGCTTCACAGTTGCCTCACTTGACAATCCACCACCAACACCGCCACCGCCACTGCCACCACCTTGCCCAGCCGTCAAGGCAAAAACCAATTCAGGGTTTTTCAGTAACACAGCAAGCAACTCAAGATCAGGTTCCAGCACTCCCTCACCACCGTTACTGTGCTGAGACGACGACTCGGGGGCTGCACCAACTGCATTATTTTCTTCTTGACGAGGGGAAACCACCACCTCCGTTTCCCCACCGTCGGCATCGGGGAGCTGCTCGGTTGGGATTTCCAGGGTTAAAGTGTCGTCATAGTCCATCTCACGGTCCCATGGTTCCTTTGGATAAGATGGTATCTCCTGAGACGTCCTGTAAATAGTTTCCTTCTCCCTGCGGATTCTGTTTTTCTGAACTTCAACCTCTTTGCTATTCTCTCCGGTGCCAACTCTCCAAGCATCGTGAATTCTCACTTCTGCATAGAGGAAGAAGAAAATGCTAGAAAAGCTGAAATCTGCAGAATTTGATTTGAGCATCAAAGAAAGGGACCCCAAGAGACGATAAGAAGACACTTGGTTCTTCATTGGTTCATGAATACATTCAAACTGTCAAGAATTTTCACTGTACCCGTTGAAGTCAATTAAAATCTGCTTTATATTCAGATGAAGGTTTGTTGTTCCATTACGAGTGGTAGAAAAAGACACCAAAAGGATAATTCGGAAAATGAATTTTCCTTCCATTTCCATTCAAAGCAGCACTTGCGAATCCAGAAATTACACAAATTCAAGCACAACAATTTTTTTTTTCAACACTCAAGCACAATGAGAAATTTTTTTCACAATCAATAAATATAAAAAAAAACATTCATTAGTATAAAATTGATAACGCATACTTTTACAAAAGTGTCTAGAACTTAGACAATTACAATAAAAGTACATATTTTTTAAATTGATCACAACACGTATTATCTTGAATACATGGGGAAAAAAAGTCAGATCAAAAAGAGAGAATAAAGTTGAAGAATGAGAAGTCGAATTTGTTATTTACTTGTATACTTAAAAGGTATGGTTTAATTTTATAGGGGCAAAAATAAAGTGATAAAAAATTATCAAAAAAAATATGAACATACTAGAAATATTTTTAATTGAGCAAAAATACAATAATGAAAGAATAATATATATATATATATATATATATATAATTACTAAAAGTACTTTTTACACATAAATTATTCATAATTCTAAGTAAATGGTCCACATTCACTAGAGATATAGCCCATATCAGAAATAGTTTAATCTTGACCGTTCATTTGAAATTATAGGTACTTTAACGAGTAATATTATAGATAGTTTCTTCATAACCCAAACAGAGTCTTCGTGTAATAAAGAAAAGACAACAAAACTAGCTTTCTGATTATAACCCTTCAGAAGATTTTATCCACCGCCAACTGGATTTGCACTCTGTGAAAAGGCCAACATCCAGGTCAAGAAGAAAATTGCTTCATTCAAGTTCCCACCCTTATCAGCCAAGTCCAAGGCACACAATGAGATGTAAGTGCCAAAAATCATTTGGGTGTTCCGCAAAGCTACACTTTTTTCTACTAATTTTAGTTATAATTTATAATTTTTTTTAAACACCAATTATTTCTACTACAAATTACTTTTTCTTTCATTTCAGTTACAAGCTATAATTTTTACTGAACAGTTGCAACTTTTGCTATAAGCTATAATTTATAAATTACTAATTTCAACAATACCAAACTCCTTCGTTGATCTATTTTTAGACAAAACAGGGAACTTATTCATTATTCATTAATCCACTAATACTATTTGGCTTATATAATGCTCTCACCTAACTACATAGCAAAAAATAGGAATGAAATAATTTTACCGACCTTTATTGGACAAGTAATAAATAAGAATAGTTCACAAAAAGAAAATACCATATAAACAATGACACTTGCTTTTATAATTAAAATAAAATTCAATAACGGGTAGTAATATTTACACAATTTTTAGATTTACGCTCCTTTTTTCGTCTTTATTCATGTGAATTTACAACATAACCCTTACATTTGCTTATTTTTTCACGTATGAACGGGCAATGTTGTGGCTTCACATAAATAAAGACAAAAAAACAGAGTGCAAATGATTACAAAGGGAGTGCAAAAATTAATCACCTTCTATAAATAGGCATTTAGAAAACGCCACCCAAAAGAAAAAGATAAAAAGATACGGAGACAAATTATCATCTGTTTTATCAGCAGATTGCTGCCCACGCACAAAACAGTTAGACAAATTACTAAATAAAACAGCCTTCAGTCCATGCAACAATGCCTAGTAATTTCCTGGAGATACAAGCAAGCCATTCAATGAACCAACCCAGCCTTGAACAATAAACACAATCGTGTAGGAGGCTCTTTTATCCTTAGGCGTGTTTGTGATTACATGTTTAAGCAGACATTGCAAATGCTTCTTAAAGTTGTAAATTTATACTTAAAACATTAGAATTTGTATTTATTAATTTAGAATAAGAAATTATAAACAAAAAATTTATAACTTTTTACTAAGTTTAAAAGCTAGAAGTTATAATTTAAACAAGAGCAAACGCCCCCTTAGTTATATTCAAGCTCAAACCATCTCCACTTGTCTCAAACCATCATTTATTGTATTGGTCTTTGTTTCAAATTTAACTCCAGAAATTTAGCAAAAGCATTGTTTCTCTGTACTTCGACTTCGTATGTATGCTAGAAGTTCGAATTCATAAAATTCCAACAGCTCTGGTATTGTTTATCTAGCAGCAAAAGGTAAATGGACTGAGACAACAGACTTTTTTTAAAGCCAACTTTTAAGTTACAATGTTTAGTACGAATAATTATTTAGCATTTTAAACATAAATTAATTACAAATTTAATTTTAAATAATAGATAATTATTAAAAATAACAACGTAATAAAGATATGCAAAACCAATGAAGAGAAACATTAAAATTCTATTTTTAACTGGAGATAAATAGAAAATTTGAAGTGCTACCTAGGTTGTATAAAATAGGGATGCCTGGTAAAATTACTATTACTAGTTTTAACTCTATGCTACTAATTTTAGATATAAGCAACAATCTCTTCTAAACACTCAACTTTTTTTACAAATTATAATTAATTTTCTTTCAATTTTAACTATAAATTACGATGTTTATCAAACACTTCTGTTACAAACTACAATCTATAAGCTACTAATTTCAACAATGGCAAATAATCTCAGTGTGGAGAAAAAAAAATGTATTTGAGAGAGAGAGAGAAGTGCTACCTAAAACAAATGTCTCGTCAAAATCTTCCTTCCATTTAATATAGACTGGCCAATTACATGTGCTTAAGAGTGCTTTTTTAACATAATATGAATGAAATATTAATTTTGAACAATAATTAAGAGTAAAAAAATAATTAAGAGCAAAAATCAATTGATCATAATTTGCAAAAATCATTAAAGTCGAGTTCACTTACCTTAAAACACAAAAAAATCAACCATACTCTACTCTTTCCAATTTTACTTTTCTCTCTCTCTCTCTCTCTCTCTCTCCACTCTTCTTCAACCATCCGGTTAGAAAATTTTCAAACTTTTAAATTGCTACACAAGACAAATATGGCATCAACGTCCTTCTAAAATGTAATATAGAGAACAAAAAGTTTTATTACTTTTTTGGCCCTTTTCTCCATACAAAATTTAGAACCTGTTTACATCCGGTCTTACGTTTTTGTTATACAAACAAGAAGTTATCACTCGATTTGTGTGTGAGAATAAATTGAGTGAAATATACAGGCTAAAGTTCATTTAATCTACTCAAACCCCTCCCCTTTTTTTTCTCTTTCAATCTAATGGGCAAATAACTTGGCAAGATAAAGTCAATTATAAAATTTATAGTACGCAATCATATAATAAAATTAAATTGTTTAAGATTATCATGGACAATACTGTAATGATCACATTTTTACGAAGTGCAGAGGCACCTGAGAATTTTCTGCTACTAGAACAGGCACAATATTTCAAACGAAACAACTACTTTTGCTCCATCAGAACAAGAAACTGGTGGCGCGTAGAAAATCCAATAATTTCACATGATTCTTTCCAAGAACTTATCCTCGTTTTAACAGGAAATTGACCTGATGCCAAGTGCTATAATTTGTCAAAAATACTTTCTAGTTTAACATGTTCATTTGCTTGCTGCCCAATTAATATTCAGTAATCAGTACAGAATGTCCTTGAGCGGGGAGCCATTTTACTGTCATTTGAATGAACATGTAGATCTTGGTTTTCCAGCTGCCAATATTTTCCATCCCCAAATTGTTACCGGACATAGGATTCATAAAACTTTAAAATCACTTCTTTTTTTAATACAATTTTTTTATTAAGTGACAAAAAATACTTTACCACTAAAGAGATGCTCAAGTTTTCCACCCAAAAAGAACAAGACTCTAAGATTCAACTCTAAACGGAAGAAGAAAGCTTATGTATATCGAAGACAAGTGACATAAATAAATTAAGAGAAGTAAACAAGTGTTGTAGCCAAAAAAGATGTTGAATCTTCATATGTGACAGTATTTTTCTTTTCTTAGTATAACCATACAGTGTCATCCTGCGGTCCCCATTGACAATTTGTTTAAAAATTAAATTTTTTTTTTTTTGCATTTTTAGTCACAAAATTTAAATTAAATTTAAAATAACTTATTTAGTAACTTAACTTTTAACTTTTAAGGTAGTTTTTTAAAATTAATTATTTGGATAAAAAATTAACTTTTTTTACTTTTTGTTCAAAATGAACAATTTTACTGTTTAATACATTTAATATTAATAATTATATATAGTTGATAGTGGTAGTAAAAAAGTTATGAATAAGGGATACTACTATATTTTAAAGTGTTGAGAGTTTAAATAAAATATTTTAAAAATTTGTGTTTTGATATGATTTTTTGACTTTTTAACTTTTTGTATTTTTGCTAGATGGACAACCTTGACTTTTGGTGTTTTTAACCAAAAATCCAAAGTTGCCAATCAAAGCCTGAATATGGATCGGATATCCAGCGAGGAAGACATGACGGCAGGTTGTGGTGTGTTTAAAAGAAGTACTGTTTAGTTTATTCTTTCTACCAGGCCGTCTGTGGGGAGAAGTTAATCAGTGGATAATAAACACCACGTGCATGTTGAGGAGTAGCACACAACCAATACATAAATTTTAAAAAATTGCTCTACATCGGAGGGACAATGGTAATTGCATTTCAGCATTGCCCTACATTAAGGTCTATATTATGCGCCTGTATTGGTTAGGCACCACCACACCAGCATGCAGACGTTGTATTCCCTACCTATTGAATAATTTATCCTCTATGGGGGAGGGGTTTTTGTTGATCGTGACTATGTATTTGGAGAAGTAAAGCTCCTCCGAAGGCAATTCATACCACAGGCACATCGATAATTTTAGGAGATAAAAGGTGTCATTTGAGTGGTGTTGATTATGCAAGTAGAAAAAGGTGAGTTTTGATCACCATCGTCTACACTGTCCTGTAGCCGTAGAGTTATGGAAATTGACATACTACAACTGTTTGTGTGTATTGTGTGCAGTTTGGCGGGAGAGAAATAAGGAAGTTGAATTGCCAGTATGTAGCTTTAAAGGATATTTACTCATCCCTATTACTTTCAGTTGAGAAATCCCTTTCTCTTTACCATCTTGTGTGCACTTTATAGAAGGATTTTTTTTTTTTTTTAATCGGCAAATATTTATACGCCTACTTCCCACTTCTTGCACTTAGCAAGATTAGAACTCCTAACCTCTCATTTGAGAGGCCAAATGCCATTTGATCTTTATAGGAGAATTGCCTATGCCTTTGGACTTATAGTAAATGACCCATGGCTTTATTACTTTAAAAGAAAAGAAAAAAAAAAGCAAAGAAAATAAACGAGAGGCATGGCTTTATTGAGTGTACAAGGTTTGCCATTTAAGGCACTTTTGTTTTGCTTATTGTGCTTATAAAAAACGGAGGGGGAGGGGGAGGGGGGGAAGAAAAAAACTGGAGACATCCTAAGAAAGGTCTGTATTTTCACTTGCGAAGGCTAGTTCCTTCTGCGCCAAAATGATTTGGAAAACACCAAAAATGTAAAAAGGTTAATAATGGAGCACTAGAAGCAAATGTACCTGCTGGTGTGTGCCATAGAATCTGGGCCCTCTTGCACTTCTTCCATAAAGGTTCATACGGATCCAAATTCATCTTATTATCAAGAGGAGCTTCTTGCTTAATAGCAACTTGTGAGGGAAGTAACACGGGGTCCTTATGATCTTGAGGCTGAACATAAGCTTTGGAAGCTGAAAGCAAAGTTCTTGCTTGAGAAAAGGAAATCTTGGTTGGACCTTCCATTACTTGGTGCCCTTCACCAGAAGATGCAGCAGTTTTTCCATATTTGCACTGCATGAACTGAGCCCTCATTTTCGCTTTTTGGATATCATCAGCCGATAACGGGCGGCCTTGACTTGCAGTTACTGATCTTGCAACCTGAAAGCTTCTTCCAGACGATTTCTGGCCAGGTTGTTCCACCAGAAGAACTTTTCTCCGCTCTCTAGTTTCTATAACTAGCTAAGGCAATGAACCCATGTACTTGCATATATGTAGCAGAAGTAGAAAATCATATGTGCAAGACTTGTGTTATAAATACTAGTGAAGCATATAAAAATATTGCTATGCAGTTCAGTAAATACATGATGGCCGACAACCAAACGTTTTCACTTTATTCAACTTCTTTGTTACCAGGAGAAAAGGAGCATTTAAACTACACCACCCTCTCAACAACTAATGTTCCCCTCAATATTTTCTTGTTACAGATGCAGCTTGGCCATTTAAAAATCACAAATTTGGGAAGACTGTTCGTAGGAAAAATTGTCTGAATCTGCTAAATCAAACCCTTCATTTAATAGTTTTTCTAATAAGTAAAACTCAAAAACTAATAGCTCGTTAATGGACGTATGTGATGTCTCCGTTTCCATCAGAAGCACATAATTAATAACCGTGCATATGCAGTTGATTACATTTTCATGCCATGTAGCATTTCCTCTAATCCCTCTCAGTTTGGCACTGGTTCAACCATTTGGGCACTACCACTTCCGGATATTCTTTCTTAATTTTGAAGGCCATCAACTGCGATTGTCTAAAGAACCTTATTCTCCTCAGCAGTTAAGAATACAAGAAAAATTGACACATAAAAAGCTCATATATACAGTTTACATGGTGATGCCTCATATATACTTGGATATCACGAAGAACCGGGGTTTTCCCCAAGGCCACTAGGGAATTTCATTAAAGAGTGGGAAGAGTGGGCATGGGCTTCTTGAACACAGATCTACAAATTCATGAGTTATTTTTGTCAAAAATACAATGCCTGAATATTGCAATCCTTTTGGACTGTAAAAATTGTTTCTCTGGTCAAAAAATGTTTTTTTGTCAAGCCATTTCAACCTTTCAGCCACATGTTAGAGGCCATCACCACCTGTACTTACAATATCTACCATCCAAATAAAGGTGATCCTCAGCCCAACAGAGCCTAGCCCCAGAGACGCAATTCTCCGGTGTGGATTTGGGGGAGATTCAACGTTATAACAATGCCAAGAACCAGATGCTATGAAGATGGAAGCCTTTCATCAAGCAAGCATGAAAATGTATCAGCAGCTGCCTTTCCATATGGACATGTCATATTACTTCATGCATTGCAAACATTACATCCAGCAAATCAATCATCCACCAGAAATTGCTGAAGGATGTTAGAATGCTTAAACCACAAAAATTGCTGAAGGACATTCAATTGCTCAAAACTATATTTGTTACTTAGACAAGGCACGCTCTTAAATATGGCCTGTTCACTCACCACTTGGCCCTTCTTACAGATAAGTGTGGCCTGTTGTGCAATGCCAACATTGACGTTAATAACAATTAAGCACTTCCTTATTTGAATGCCTTTTTTTCCTTCACAAGTCCTTCTAAACTTTAAATAATACAAAAAGAATTTAGTTCACTTTCTCCACACAAATTTAAAAAGAAAATCCCTCCTTTACTTACAGGGAAAAAAAATATATACTCACACTCTCATAACTCTATGGGTGCACAAAGGTTGTTGGCAGCATATCAACACCAAAAAGAATATGACAAGCAACGCACCGGGTGTACCTCATTAATTCAGGTGCTGTAGTTGCTTTTACTAATGACAAGACCACCAATAACTAAATCGCCACTAACTTCCTCATCCCGCTTCCTTCTATTTTTCTTCCTTTTCCTTTATTCTTCTTCTTTTCTTTAACTTATTTACAATTTAACCAAATTGTTCAATGCTTTAAAGAAAAAGTTAGTAAACCAAAAAACCAGCACTAAGTGTTCAAGTTCCTACC
>JAOTRH010000006.1:1867221-1889225 GCA_034768845.1 Heliamphora exappendiculata
CCTGGAATTGGTTTAACTGTTACTGTACTTACTACCGGGTTCTGGCCAAGTTATAAATCCTCTGATCTAAGTCTCCCCGCTGAGATGGTAGGATTTATTATTTCTATATGTTCTTTTGAATAGGAAACCTTGTCGTCGTGATTATTATTGTTAAGATAAGGGGCACCTAACTTTCTTCTTGCCCCTTTCTCAGGTGAAATGTGTTGAGGTTTTCAAGGAATTCTATGAAACAAAAACAAAACATAGAAAGCTTACGTGGATTTACTCATTGGGTACCTGCAACATAAATGGAAAGTTTGAGCCAAAAACTATAGAGCTGATCGTGGGAACTTACCAGGTAAATTCCTAGTCGAACCATACTCCAAGTTGTGTAACTTATGGATTTGAACTTGCCCTAAAACTTTTCATGGTTTTCAGTCTGCAGCTCTTTTGCTGTTCAATGCTGCAGATAGGTTGAGTTATTCCGAAATCAAGACCCAATTAAATTTGTCTGATGATGATTTAGTTAGATTGCTCCAGTCTCTGTCGTGTGCCAAGTACAAAATTCTTAGAAAGGAACCGAACACAAAAACTGTCACTCCAGATGACTATTTTGAGTTCAACTCCAAGTTTACGGACAGAATGAGGAGGATCAGGGTTAGATATGCTCTCTCTCTCTCTGTGGTTTCTATTTCCTATTATCTACAGCCTCTTCTCCCCATCCCCTCGCCTCACCCATGCCTAGAGTTTTTAAGATATTCAAAGTTTCTTTTTGTTCAATCAGATTCCTCTCCCACCAGTGGACGAAAGGAAGAAGGTAGTTGAAGATGTTGACAAGGATAGACGTTATGCTATTGACGCCTCAATTGTGCGCATAATGAAGAGTCGCAAAGTTTTGGGTCATCAACAGTTAGTCATGGAATGTGTTGAGCAGTTAAGCCGCATGTTCAAGGTATAATATGTCCCAATATGTGAACTACAACCACAACCTGGATTTTTATATGGGTAGGAAATTATTTTACATATCAATTATGCTTGTAAATAGATGAACATAATGAGCAAACCTTTTTGTTGTAAACACTAAAACAAATAGGAAGAATGAGATGCTGGCTGCAAAACCGCGCGCGCGTGTGTGTGTGTGTGTGTGTGTTCTTTTGGCCACTACTGTAGCGCACCAGTCATGTAGAAGTTGGATTTTAACGTCAGTTGAGAGACTATAGTACATGCTTCTAAAAAGGTACATACGATATGCACATTTACAACTAAATCATAATAGTACATAACTAACACCAAAATTGTGATAACCAGAAGACCATAATGGCTTATAACAAAAACCACCATAGAAACATATAACCAAGGTGAAAATAATTCATAACAAAATACCAAATTCATAACAAAACACTATAGCCGCCTCATAATGTAGTTGGGACTTGCTTTGATTTGAGCACATGGAATTATTTTATTTTTTGATACCATAACGGTTGGCAACTAAAGAATACAAAAACTATGACTAAGGCTATAGAAATGCATATATGGGTGTAGAAAAATGCTATGTACACTAAAAAGTGTACTAAACAATGCAACGACGAACAATCCAACTACTCACAAGTGGTATTTTAATGGGACCCACTAGAACTTATGAGTAGTTAGTGCATTTTTTAGTACAGTTTTTAGTGTGTCTAGCTCTAGAATTGTTGGCAGGTATATGGTACAACACCCTTTGAGGGGGGTGTATGCCATAAAATTTTCTTAATATCTGATCATTCGTTGGGCAAGTAGTTTAGTATGAAGTTTTTATCTGGTACAAGTTGCAAGTTGTCTTGGTGTGTAAAACTATGCACGCAGGCTTGCTTGCTTATGATTTTTGGACTTCGTCTGAGGTCAGGTAATATGGTTCTCATATCAGATTTGCTCTTAACGTACTTGAATTGATGTGCATGTGCAGCCTGACTTCAAGGCAATCAAGAAGCGGATTGAAGATCTGATCACCCGCGACTACTTGGAAAGAGACAAGGAGAACCCAAACTTGTTTCGGTACTTGGCCTGATTTACCTTATATTGATCTGCTACTGAGCTACCTGGCAACTAGGCAGAGTGCCACAGCCAGCAAAAGTGTATGACGCGATGATGTATATTGTACACATTCATATTAAAGACTGCATGGTTCCCATCAATTAGCGGCCTCTTTTGGTTATACTCAGTAGTTAAAAAGAGGAGTACACATACAAGTTTTTTTGGGGTTTTGATGCCCACTTCTAATATTTAGTTTTGTGTAGTGGATGTTATGACCAATTTTTTTGGGTTAGTAGGATGCATTTCATTACCTGACACCGAAGATGCATGGTCTGCGCTGCATAGGTGATTGTAATTTCTGGCGGTGGCCAACTATGTGCCAACTATGTGCCGCCTACACTCTTAAGTTGTTGTATACTTTTTAAATGGAAGGAGAACATTTTGGAATTCAGCGGTAAGATTGTTTTTATAGAAAGTAAAATTGTTATTTTCTTCGATAATTTATTGTTTACTATTATTAATTTTTTTTTAATTTGGGGTTGTTGTAGCTGTTGCTGAGTAGGCTTACAAGATGCCTTGAGATACTTGCAAATAATGTATAAATACCTGTACTAATAAGTTTACTTAAGAACATAGTATGCATTTAAAAGCTCTCCTAAAAAGTAGTGTCTCAGGAGTGTGAGGACAACTTTTTAATGTTGGATTTGTAGAGAGAAAAAATAAGACATGGAAATCAAGTTGAAGAAGCTGATGCCTTGTTTTTGTCATGAATTCCCAAATCTAGTTTGAGTTTTTGACATTGAATTTCCAGTAATTTTACATTCAGGCCTCCTTCTCCTCGCAGTTTGAAGCCCTACTTTGTAGGCCAACAACTAGCTAAATTAGCTAGTCACTTCTAGTTCAATCCTCTAAACAACGCTAGCTATTTTACCTATCTTTCTTTAAAAAATAATTCTCTTTAATACAATTATATCCGCAATGCGCAATATTTGTGAAAACACTTCCACATGAAATAAGAAAAACAGTGAGCAGCAATAATAATAAAATATTTAAATCAAAATATTAAAAATATTTAATATGCTTGTAAGAAAAACCATATTAAACATGTCTGCCAAAGATAGAGACCAATGAGCTGTAATAATAAAAAAATATTATATCACAGGGGAACGGTAGCTCGTTAAAATAGGAACAAGTGACTTCAACTGTTATTGTGGATCTCTTCTTTCAACATTATTTCGTCAAGTCCCTACCCTGTATGTGAATATAGGTCCCCACCAGATTATCAACTAATAGGTTCTTTAACAAAATTCAATTTAAAATTTTCTCAATGTAAATTAATGTTATAGCACACTAGCATTGTAATTTTCAACCAGAATGGGTTTTGTTTTTTTATCTTCTTTGAAAAGAGCCATAATTCTTACTAGTCGTGTGGGCTTCCAGCAGGCAGCTTTATTTGATCAAAGCCACTTTCTTAACATCGGTTGGCTTACTTTCTCTACCCATGTCTTAAGCACAACACATTGCAATAAATGGCTTACTAGGAACTTCTCTTAGTATGAGATATAGTAATAGCTGTATCTATTGAGAAAAGATTTATTACTTAGATTGGAAACAAATTGCATGCTGCGTGCGTTACAAGTAATGAATGAACGATGTAGCACACAAGAATGAGAGAGACAAGAATGACAAAGAGAAAGAGATCAAATCTTTTATTTATCAAGTGTACAAAATCAGCTAACTCATGACTGCTGGTTTATTCATAAGCTGATGCTGATGCCGATGCCAATGCTCCATAGCAGTTAGCTCCCCTTGTTTATCACTGTAACCAAGAGGTTCAAGGACCTAATTCAATTCAATTCAATTCAATTAGCACTAAACAGTGAAACACTGCAAAAGTGGTAATATTATAGTTAGGGTAAGCTTCTGATAAAAAAAAGTACATACCTATTTAGCATGCTAAATAATTATTCTAAGAAAATATTCCTACTAGAACACTTTTCCCTAACTAATCTAATTCCAAAACTCCTTCAGGCAACTATACAAGATTTCATTAAGAATAAGACAATTAGTGTGTGTGTGTGTGTGTGTGTATATATATATATATATATATATACACACACACACAATAAATAAAACAATCATGAGTATGTACCAGTGTTATATTGGTAAATAGAATAAGTGGGATCTACAATCCAGTGCTTTTTGTTGTGATATGCATGTGATGAAGTATGCATTGTTTTATGCACGGTACGTAATATTGTTGATGCATATGTGTCTGAGCGCTGTGTTTTGTTTTTTTCCTGCTAGGAACAGAAAAGAGTTAACTAAATAGCATCTTTACCTGCTAGATCAGCAAGAGTTATATGAAGCACTGGAACAATTTGTGTATGTACATTGGATAGCCACTGCCACACAAATTACAGACACAAACAAAATGAGTACATAACTATAATGTTGTTGGTACAAACGGCCAAGAGTCCAGCATTGGTGTTATGAATTTCACGAACCTTCAAAAAGATAAATCACAGAATCGACTATGCGGGAACTATATGCACACTATTACTTTCATTTTGTACTCGTAGTACATGTTTTATTACTAAGTGATTCCTCTGCTTTCCATCAGCGCGGAGTTCTCCCAACTGCACAAGCAGAAAGCAGAAAAGCTAAAGAATCTTAACAACCAAAAGCTAAAGAATCTTAACAACCAAAAGCTAAAGAATCTTAACAGAGGCCAACTGAATGATAAATAGTGAATGTAGATGTACATAGCATACCTGAGTCCACCATCTCTTCTACTTGTAAAGATGTGCTCGACCCAGGTATATCAGTTGTGCATATTTGGTACAACAAGCTTAACAAGTTTCTCTTCCATAAACTTTCCCCCAAATAGACATTTGAAATAAATAATTAACCGATCATAACACAAACTCCCTTGAGAAAGGTTAAAAAGCTAGAAAGATGGCTGATCATGTATTGGTATTCCACAAAAACTGACCTAGAAAGTGTTTAGAACAAGTATTAATTCTCCCGCTGTAGCTATAGTTACAATAAACCCTGTCTCTGGCATTTATATTCACACGTCATTCTCCGAAGCGTCAAACAACACCTTCACTCCTTATTTGTGCCAGAAAGCAGCTGAAGCATTGCCGAGAAGCATGGGAAATTCACATATTTGATTGCTATCGTACAGATGTACAAAGACACTGAGCTGGTGATACCTGTTTCTTAACAGATGATTACGTGATGTCGCAGAAAGGTCCAGACCATCCTCTCTCCTTTCCTCCCTCCTCAAGGATTGGAAATTGAGAAAAAACCAAAGAAACAAAATATCTTCCTGGGTTGGTTATAATCTCAACTATGAGTAGGCTTTAACGGCCAATTGCTTCCATGGCCAGCCGTACCAAATGTAATAATCCCTCCACATCTTGGAAGTTGAAATCAAGAGCCATTTTAACAGAAGTTATACCCTCCTTGTACTGGGCTTCTTCTTTTCTTAGATTTGCAGCTAGGAAAGCCATTCGAGATTTCCTTGAAGCTTCCATTGCAGAATTTACATCCTGTGCCTGCCAACAATCACTTTTAAGATGCTAAAAGCATAGATATAATATATCCATATATAGATTTATAAACACATGCAGAGCCAAATTAAAAGCCTTCTTTTTATGAACATACAACAATATGAACTTGCTCGGTTCCTCAGGCTTGCTTAAACTTATTTTGTTTTCTGACAAGTGAAATATTGGCTATATTAAAGGGATTCTTCTTCTGTTATTGGACATGAATCAGAGACTATAGAATGTCCTGCCTTCCTCTTTTTGATCTTTGTCTCTCTATCTATCACCCCCTATAGCCATTTATATTTTATTTTTGTCACTCTGTATTTGTTGGTCTGAAGGCAAATGGATTTCCACACACGGGAAAGCCCTCTCACATACCCATAACATCCAAAGCTCCAATGGAGGAGGGCTTTGAGATCTGGGTCTCTGCTAGCACTAGCTACATCTTCAACAGAGAGAGGCTAGATATGAATCGTTCCTTCATACCCTTGGGCCTCCCTTTTTCCTCCAGTAGCAATACTTGCATTTGGAGTGAGTGCAACATACTCCCTAGCCTACAAATCGCATCTTTGAGAGATTCAAAATTAGATTGAAATTATGGTGGTTCCATTCATTTTGAGATCTATTTTTCCAAAGCCAAATTCTTCCTTTCAAACGCAGAAACCTTTTTAGATGAAACCGAGTTTCTACATATACTCACAAAATTGAGCAGCCGCACAAAGCTGGGGCGGTTTCGTGCAGAAATATGATGGCTTCCAGCAACTTGAGGAGAGCTAACACCCTTAGCTAAGGGAACCTTGTCTAATGTTGCTGGGTGGTTCAAGTTATCAACATCTGAGGCAGAGGATGAAGGAGATTCACCTAATAATAGCAACGATGGGAAGCACGTCAGATCAACTAAAAGAACTGATGGGAGCCTGACATCTCATCTACCAACAGAAAATGGCCATCGTTAACATATGATAAGAATCATAAAATGAGAACTTGCAGAACTGTTAAGAAAACAAAGATTAAATTCAATTTAACCCCCATATGATTTGGCTCATGTGCGATTTACTCCTCTAACCTTTCATAATAACCACATAACCCCTATGATTTGTGGACGTAAGTGCACCATCTCATTTTTCATCCAAACTAACGGCAAATGCACCACACTCACCTATATGGAGAGCTAAGCATATTTTAAGACGAAAATAACCTCATAAAATCTTTAAATTTTCAGAAAATACTACGCTCTTCTTTCCCTCCTATCCACCATTTCCCTCTCGTGATCCCTCCAACGCCACATTCTCTCCTCTCTCACTACCCTTTCCCTCTTCCCTCCTCCCTTTACCGCCATCCCTTCCCTCCTTTCCCATCACCACTCTCCAATAGCTCCTCCACTCAATTCAGTTAAACTAAGGACTAATGTAATGCCCAACATGGATCAAACATACAGGGCCAAATGTTTGAGCTAATGCCACCAATGCCCATAAACAACAATACGCACACATCTATGAGAGTATCAGAATTTAATAACTATGATCCCCAAAACCCATTCAAATCCCTCCCTCGAGAACTTGCGTCAAAGAAGTGATCTAAGCCAGAAGGAAAGTGAAACCCATCTCTCCAGAACTGCATTGTTTTCCAAAGAAACCCATCTCATTCACACTTGTCGGCAACATGGGTTCTTCTCATAACTAACTTGGAATCTCTCTTTCCAATCACCACATTCCCTCCGATTCGTCCCAATATTATGCACACGATATTATGCATGTATAATTTTTTTTACAGGTGCAGTTGTAGATAGACGAGAAGAAGCTAATCAAATTCTGGAGATATATAGATAGAGATAGGTGTGTGTATATGTACATGTGTGAGGAGAAGAAGATGAGGGTACTCGGGGTCAATTTACAAATTCTGTAGTAGATGCTAAAGGTGCGCTTAAGCCCATAAACCAAACAGGGTTATGTAGTTATTATAAAAGGTGGGGGATAAGTCACACATGGATCAAATCATATGGAGGCAAAGTGAATTTCACCAAACTAAATAACTAAATACAAAATGAAGTCATAATTGGGATAAGGAAGATAACAAATTAGACATAGATACCTTCAACATTCCAAGCAAATAAAAGAAGTAAAAGAAAACAAGAAAATAAAGAATCTATGATTCTACAGTTGATCAATAACCTATACGTCTCTACTGAAAGGAGATAAGACAGTTTTTTTTTTTTTTGTATTAGAAAGGAGATACCACTGGAAGTCTTTCTGTAATTTCCTGCTCTGATACCCTTATTATTCCAGTTGCCTCCGTTTCTCTGACATAAGGCATGATTTCTAATGAAATTATAACACTGCTTA
Source organism: Heliamphora exappendiculata (assembly GCA_034768845.1). Classification (NCBI taxonomy): domain Eukaryota; kingdom Viridiplantae; phylum Streptophyta; class Magnoliopsida; order Ericales; family Sarraceniaceae; genus Heliamphora; species Heliamphora exappendiculata. Next base: position 1,875,113 of record JAOTRH010000006.1, read on the forward strand.
TTCATGCTTCTTTCTCCCTTTTACATCCATGCATGCAGTAGTAAAAGAGTGCAATAGAATTTGGTCGTAAGGTCGTAATCCCATTTCTAGATTTAAAATTCTGGCATCAAAGTAAAGAAGTCATAGAAAACATTGACTACCTTCTTTCCCCTCCTAGTTCCCTTTATAATGTGACAGAGAAGATCAGTTTAGCATCACACTGTCACAGCTAGAATGCCAAGGACAATGATTCTACGAGGTCAAATGCAAAATGATGAATAACATGGCTCAGCAGGATGGTCTTCTTACTAGTACTAATGATACATTTTAGAATAGTTTGTGCAATTATGACAGGTGAACAAAAACTAAAGTACAGGGCGTGGGTCCAATTAATTAAGAGGTGAATTTGGACAAACAAAAAGTAGTGCAACTTTAAATGAGATGAATACATACATATACATACCTATATATAAAATTATCAATGCCATATTTCTCTGCACCAAACAGTGACACATTGGAAATATTTTTCCAGTCAAGTTTTTATAATTACCAGGAGGATGAATTTGCAAAGCTGTCTGCAAGTCATGCCGATCTCTGCTTGCAATGGCTCGTGAGGAATAAACTACTCTCATGTATGCAATCTCCGTGCATTTGTAGGCCAGAGCAGCAGCAGCCATGTCCTTAGCTTTCTCATATTCATGGGCACAAAACCTATCAATTTAAGAAGGAATTGGGAGCAGACAAGGAAAGCTACATGAGCCTTTCACATTGCAGAAAGAAAAAATCATCCATAAAAATTGGAAGTTACTTTCCACCCTCAGTTTTCAACATGGTTCTCTAAAAGAAATCCATTACCACCTTGAATATATTACCAAAAGGATAAAAATAAATTGAGCTCCACTGAGGTTTGTAGCTAATGTGCAAGCACCCATGTGGTTTAAAAAATTTCAGTTCCCTTCCTGGACCATTGCATATATGGATTACTGCTAGCATTTTTATGTTGTACAGATAAGAATTAGAGGGGTTTAATAGAAATAAATATAGTATTTTAGTATTTTTGATTGTTGGCATCAACCCCAACTAACCGTTGACTAACTATTAACTACTGAAATGGATGAATTTGTAATGAGACTAAAAACTTCAAGGAAGAGATCGTAATTTCCTATACCACAAAGGTACTTATGTATTAGTCACAAACCTCAGGGGAGGTTGGTGTATTTTACCCTTTAAAAAATGGCTCTTGCCCCAGATTTGTTGAATAATATGCCCACCTCGTCATAAGAGAGGGTTTAATTGAACTGTAATACATAGGAGTTGAGGGAAGAGAGGAACATAGAATAGAACGTAGTTGTTAAAGCAGGAGGAGGTTAGGGGAATTCCTGTACATGGTGGGGTGGCATTTTAAGCATTTTGATTGGTCAAAATATAGAATCTGACTTCAAGGTTTAGGAAAAGGAGGAAAAAAAAGCCCAAACACAAAGCTCAAGTGCCTAGATGCCAACTCCATTTACAATGTATACCTGTACACTTCTCAGCCAGATGATCAATAAGCCAAATTCAACAAACCACTTCAAAGAACAAAAAAAAAAAAAAAAGCACACGCATAGCAAGAAGAAAAAGGCCCCTGATAGAGCTTTGAGTATAACTTACTCGCAAAGTTTTGCTGTGCTACTATAGATTTGCATTGACTGAATCATCTCGCTTTGCTTGGCACCCTCACCATTGGAAGATTCGAATAAAGAAGCTCCATGAAGAAACTTAAGGGCTGCCTGGAAGTAAAGGCTGGCACTTTCAGCACTTGATCCAGAATTCTGCAAAAGATACAGAGGTAGTGCCGAGAGTTAGGAAAATGAATAATAACAATTCCACAGTAGAAGAAAAGTACAATTGCTGGCAACCTTAAGGCGATCAGCCAGGTGTTTAAGATCCTTCGCCTCCTTTACAGCATTAGTTGCCTGATTGGAGGAATCTCTTCTGACAGGACTTGGGGCATCCACATCCCTGACCCTATGGCCATTAACTGTGGGATTTCTTGATGTAATGAGCTGATTTCCATTTTGGTTCTCAGACTTATATATTTGTTTTGGAGCCTTCAATGCATCACCACCCTCAAAAGCTTCAATTATGACATTATTCCCTCCGTTCTCTTTCTGGGATCCAGGATTTAAATCTAGAGAATGTGTTACTGTCTCATTGTACACTCTTCCAGCAGGTGGTAATAGATGTGACTTCCCTCTCCGAGAGACTTCTGCCTGATCTGTTTTGTCAGAAAGATACCTCTTTGAAGACCTTTCATCACGGTCCAGCCGCATATTTAGATTCGGATCCTGGCTGCAAAGAGCATCTACTTTATCATCCAAACTGTCAACCCCTACAAATTTTGTTTGACTTTCTCTTTTACTAATTTCAGTTTCCACTTCACCTGCAGGTTCTTTCTTATCCATAGCATTCTTCTCAACCTCATCAGAATTAACCCCCAATTTCTCCTGAACCCCGTTTTTTCCAGCCCTTAAATTTTCTTCATTACAAGGTATATGATCTATAGATTCATTGCAAGAATCCGATATCTTCACCTTACCCTTATCAAGTTCAGATTTAAAACTCCCATTCTTATGCTTAGACCGCGATGAGGATCCCTTCCCAGACTTCCTCGGTTGAGACATGTTTGCACGATACTCCTTGTCATTGCCTCTTTCTTCATAACAGTGTTGGTTTGAGGCCTGTGGTTTGCAAGGGTAACGAGTTCCGTTGCCTAAAGTATCAGTATCACCATTGGAAAATTGACCATTTACAAATTCAGGACACTGTACAATCTGTTTTTTAGCTTCACTATCAGCTAAACTACCCATATCCCTCTCCTGAAAATCAAGCATAAAGGACTCCAGGGACCCCTGATTGCTGAACAAAGTTTCATCCTTCCTGACTGTCCCAGATCGATTGGTCCCCTTATCATCTTCACCGTCTGAGCATCTTCTTGAAGTACCAGTGGCGAACAAACCAGCACCTCCAAAATTATATTTCCCCCCGAGGCTCCTCATTGTTGATGTAGATTTGTCAGGATTTGAAAACCTCAGAGGAGAGGAAGAAACTGATTCTACTGGAGAGCCTTTCGCTTCATGCATATTAGTTTTGCTCTTATGGGAGCCAGAAACTTTTGAAGAGCTTGAGGTAGCTGCCTGAGAAGGTTGTGCAGGTCGTAAATCCCTTCTCAAAGAATCAGTAGCATCCAAGCTCCGCTGAGACAAAGAGCTTTCCCGATCTGGCCCCAATAGCTGGTCCTTTGTACTTCTACCTTTTTGGGATGCTCCACCAGAACGTGTGCTCATGCTAGTTTTTTTCCCTTCAGATTTGGAAACCCTTGCCTTCTTTTCCTTCCTGTGAATGTTTTCACTTGTCTGTTCTAGAAAGTCCCTCTTATCATGCACTTGATGCCCACTCAGAAGGGATGTTGTATAAACATGTGTATCCTGACTTTCATTTATTTTCCTCTTCCTAACGACATCTTTGTCGTCCAATTTTTCCATACGCTGACATCCATCATCTGAGGTAGCCAGAACCTGGTCTTTCGGATTTATACGAGGCCCTTTTGAGCTGTTATTTGCCTCACACTTATCCCTAGAAGAATGGTCATTGTATCTGTGCCGATCCTTTCCTGATGGATATTGACTTGAGCCCGGACCCACCCTTTCCCCAAGTTCATCATGGTCAGGAATCCAATCTTCATCAGCACAATGCATACCATCTATCTTAATCTTCTTAGAATTTCTGAAACAATCTTGATCATTCTCCCTTTTGCTTTTGATGTTGGAGGACCGTGTTTCACCTGTACATATTACATACAGGAAAGCAGTTACTTTTTTCCCCTGTGCATGAGGGAGTTTGAAAAAAGCAAGAAATTTCTACTTGAAATGTAATACCTCCATCTGAATATTGTTTAAGTGCTTTATTCTTCTCTCTCTTGTTATGTCTGTGTTTCTCGACAGCACTAGACCTGCTTAAATGCATAGGTTCAGCTTCGTTCACTAAAGGAGCATGTTTCACAACATTTGAGCTTCTACTTTTGACTGCTGCCTGAAGGTTCTTCTTTGAAGAGTCAGAGACCTGTGCAGGAGCAACTTGACCCACTGCAGCTGATACCTCTTTTATTCCATTCTTCTTCTTTCCACCACTTGGCATAGGATGGAAACCAAGATTTTGGCGGTTATGATCAAAGCAACTAGCATCAGCCACGGACAGTTCAGGTAGAACATCATCAGGATGACCATGCTTATTATTTTGATTCTCAGGGGCAGAAACTTGGTACCGAGCGATTACTTCTTTAGTTGTCTCCTCCTGGCTAATACTACACCGGTTCATTCCAGGCCTAGACAAAGTTTAAGACACTGATGCGATCAAGATCCATGAAACAGAGGCATTCGAAGCAATGCAAAAGTTTTCACCACAGATCACATTAATCAACAACTATTATGCATGCTCATTAGCCTAAAACCGTTGCCTAGACATGTCCTTTTGTAATTTCAGAGTCTCTGACTCTCTGGGCCAACAAAAACTAAATAGATCACTTTTCACATGAAAGATAAAAGGAAAATCAAGTCACCAATTTTTTATAGAATACACATTTTTCCTTCTTTAGAAAAAACTTACAACGCATTCTAATTGGTTTAGTAATTAGTTCTTGCTCTCCATATTCTAGGTTCTATAACCTTACCCCAAAAAAAAAAAAAAAAAGTTTCCCAGGTATCAAGTATCAAAACCATAAATGTCTAAAATGCTGAACTGAGAACTTACAGCCAGTTAAGCATGCTACAAAGCCACTTCTCAGGAAGGCTGTCAGGATTTGTACCGAGTGGAAGAAGCCGCCATTTTTGACACTTGTCGCAACATACCCAATATTCTTTGACTAGGGGACCTAATGTTCCAGGAGCTGCATCAGAAATGGATCCATTTCCAGCGATTGGAGCTGCATTTAGAGCTGCTTTTGAGTATGGCTCTGACGTTGGCGGCTTATCCATTTTCTTCCCATTTAACATGCCATTAGATGCAAGTGTACTTTTCTCAACTGTCACAACATCCATTGGCCTACCCCTTGAAGGCATTTCTGCTGAATCCACGTCATTATCTCCCTGGTCTAGTTCTATGTCCCCAAAGAAATCTCTGTATCTATTCCTTGCCTTTCCATTATCCTTCTGTAATTTAGAATCCTCCAATCCACTTTTAGGCAAATAATAATTGGCATGTGTGCTCTTCCTATTTTTGGGAAGAAAAGAATCCATCCTTGATCTGTCTTTTGGAACCTCGGCACCATGGCCGCTATGACTTTGACTTCCTTTTGGTTTCGTTTTTGCCCCAGAGGAAGAATTCTCCTTCTCAAAAGCCAGTTGCAAGTCATCCTCTTCACGAGATGTAGCTTTCTTACTAGCCTTCTGCTCCAAAGGATCAAAAGGTTCTGCATTCCTCCCCTTGAAAACATTCGAGTCAGCTTTGGCAGAAACATCAACCTTTTCTCCTTTGACGTTACCATCTTTCTTTGGATAAATTAATATGTCATCATTAAAATTCGCTTTAGGGTCTTGCCAAACCTTAGTAACCTTCTGCTCCAAAGGATCAAAAGGTTCAGCATTCCTCCCCTTGGAAACGTTCAAGTCAGCTTTGGCAGAAAGATCAACCTTTTCTCCTTTGACATTACCATCTTTCTTTGGATAAATTAATATGTCACCATTAAAATTTGCTTTACCTCCTTCCCAAACCTGACCAGCTGAAGCACTTTTTCCACTATGCTTCTCAACCAATCCAATCTCTTGGGTGGATACTGCCTCCAAGGTCTCCTCTTTAGCTAGATCAGGCAATGATTCTTCCTTCACCTTATTGGCTACTTTGGAGTTATCAACTATTCTAGAAGTACCGTTTGCAGAGTTGACCACATGAGAAGATGAATTAGATAGAAGTGGGAGCTTCAGAGCACTGGCAACAAGTTCTTCACAATCCAGCGTCTCAATATCAGTTTCTTTCTTCAACAGAATGCCATTGCGATTTTGGGCATCCTCCCCGTTGAGATTCTTTAATTCAATCGAATAGGCATTTTTCTCGAATGACGGGGTTTTCCTGCCTCCTATAAGTTTCTCATCACCCCTTGCATTGGATCCATTTGAACTTTGTTGGCCACCCTTCTGTAAGAATCTAGGTTTACTTTCTCCCCGATGCCTTTCCTTTTCAGTCAAGTAAAATAGATCACCAGGAAGAGGGGATAGCAATAAGTTGCCATGCACTGGAAATGATGTCATAATCTGCTCCAACATGTTAGCAAAACCAAGATAATCGGATCACTTTTAGGTCAGTTCAGGAGTGGGGAAAAAAAGAAAAGGAAATTGGAAGGGTAAAACAATGAAGGGACCTTACCTGAAGAATACTAGTAGGGGATTCATCTGGCCCATCATGATGTCCACGTGTAAACCCTTCACTGTCAGTGAGGATGTCGTCCAATGATGAAGCGGGAGAGAAATCAAGGCCAAGACCAGTGTAGATTTCAGCACTTTTTCGAGTTGACAAATCATCAGAACCCACTTTGATACGAACTTTCAGTGTCTTCTGGTCAGAAGGCTGAGCATTGTCTTTCCCAAGTTCGCATCCTGAAGTGGATACCTCAACACAATGAGCAGATGACACTCCTACATATCTTTCAGCAGAATTACTAACAGAAGCCCTCAGTAAAGGCAGTGATGCAGCAGTTGCAGAAGCTTGTGCATGCCTCACCAACAGGGATGCACTTGATGGAACTATAGAGTTATGACGGCCACCCTGTATAATGACAACTCAAAGTGCTAATAGAAACTAAAATTCCCATATTAACCCAGATGCACATACTTCCTCCTAACAATAAAAGAACAGTTTATGGAAACAAAATAAGTCCCAATTCTAATAAATATCTACCTCGAGGTGCAAGGTGTTTGGGGATCTGGGTGTGCTGGTGTTATGAACTTTTGGTGGAGTCCTTGGATGAGACCGAACAGGAGAGTGCTGATAGGTGGGTAGGAACGAACCATAGCCACCAAATTTTGATCCTGTCAAAATGTATAAATATCCAATAAGTCACTTCATAGCACGACTCTACATAAATGTGGCTCTTTGAATTTCACAATCTATGTACTTTTGTTTGTATGACTTACCCAAGTTCTCAGCTGAAACTCCACCTTCGAATTCCTTTTGGAAATGCCCCAAAACATCTTGAAGTTTCTCATCCTTCAAAAGCATAGGGTGATCAGATGGATGAGAACATAAGGCAGTAAAAGGGGGGTGGGGGTGTAGTTGAAATCAATACGTCATAAAAACTCGGAATAATATATAAATTTAATTGTAGATACATTGTATGGTACATCTGCCAATATTTATACCAGAAGGAAGTTAATTTTCTGGTCGTATTGCGGGAGGGCTAAAACAGACACTATTGGCAGTGATAGACTAATATGCTTAAGTTTAACGTTTTTAGTTTTCACATATAAAATGGTGTTTCATACAGATTACACACTCCCCCAAATAAAGGGAAAATAACAAGCATCAAGTGACACCAAGATTGCTAGAATATCAAGTCAGATAAACCCATCAAGGGGGATTTGTATAAGGAATTATAACCAATAATTTATCAATCACTTGGAACAATTCATAGATTCTTTCTTGCCTCCATAAACACCATAAACAATATAATTGATTTTGAATCAAGTGGAATACAGATAGCAAAACCACTCCCCCCCCTTACCACCAACAGTACTAAATTACTGAAAGCGAGTTCTTGGCAGAATCTTTTCTCGCAAAAAAAAAAAAGAAAAGAAAAAAAGAAAAAGAAAACTCTCGTTTTCATCCCAAATACCACCATCCAAAAAGGTACCAAAATTATGGATTAAACAAAAGTTCAGTGATTTAAACAATACAACCTCATAAAATTAAGATTTACAGGTTTGATCTGAGACAGCAAATGTGTCAACATAAAATTAGCAAGAGAAACATATTTATAAGTAAATCTTCCACGATCTGTAGGTAAAAAAATAAAACGTAAAACCACTTAGAAAGTGGAGAGATAATAAGAAGTCTAACGATGTAAGATAGAGCAACATCAGGGTCAATGGTTGAATAATCATCGTTCTGGTACGAGCAAGCCTCGCCTTCTTCAAGCTCAGTCTCTTCCATCTCTGCCTCAGCATCAAACCCCAGCCCTAACCCCTTCCTCCCATCCCTGCTCCCCACAGAAATCATCCAAAAATACAATCCAAGAACCTTTCAAACCAAATCATCCTAGACCAATTACTTCATCTGCAACCTTACCACGAAAACAAGAATTCTTTCTTCTCCTTCTCGGAAAATTGGAAACTCTCCACAGTACAAGAAGGAATTCTCAAACACGATCAAGATCTTCGATTCCACCGACCAAACCAACAGAAATTCACGAATGAATCAAGACAACACTCGCTCAAGAAAGCCTTTTTCCCGATCTTTGATCAAAATTAGTCGATTGTGAAACCCAGGATCATCTTATTCGATCTCTGAAGCTCAAATCAATGAGCAGAGAGAGACGGAGAGGAAGAGAGACTCTGGTTTTGGTTTTTATTGCAGCCGCGTTTAATTTTCTTTTCTTTTCTTTCCTTTTTCCTTTCGGATCTTTTGGACGAAAGGAAAATACTATTTTTTTAAGTCCACGTAGAAACGAACCAATCTACCCAAACCAGAGTACACACAAAACAAACTTATAAATTCAGACGAAAATAAAAAGCAACAAGACAGGTCACACGCAATATGCGTAATATTTTTAAAATAAAAAATCTAAGGACTTGTTTGGTTTCATGTCTATTTTCGGATGATAATTTGTGTATTTAGATTATTAGTATTTTGAATATTAGAGCCTGAATTATTAGTGTTATATTTTTTTTATTGAAAGATGCTTGGTTGATAGCAAGAAAACTTACAGACAAAAAATTAATTGTTTGTTTTGATATTATTTTAATGAAATTAAATTTTTTTATATATAAAAATAATCAAAATAGTCTCAGGACATATCAACTCGTTCCTCCTATGGATTTAGAATAATCTTCCATAAGCGCTATTAATTTGATTGGTAGATTTCATAATTTCTCTCAAAATGATACATCTAAATATGAGTTTATTAGTAAAATAGTTCAATTTTAAATTTTAATCCCACAATCAAACAAGACCTAATTACATAGATTTAAGTCACAAACCATGTATTTTAAAGATAACACTAATTTGAATTATTTAATAAAATATTTAAAATGATTAATAAATGAAGAAGTTTATTTTTAATAATTACTGTTAAAAGTCAGTGATATGTGATTGGTTTTGTTGTTTAATTTGGGAATGTAATCAAAGTGATAAAATTATGTTACTCTTAAAAATTGTTAGTCCATCTGTTTCTCAGGCTTGGATTTTTCTGCCACAAGAAATTATTTAGTAAGTACAAATATATTAATATAGCGTGTTTAATTAATGTATACAAAATATGTATTATTTTTTAATATGAAATAATTCCAACATAAAATGAGACTTATCTTTTTAATTTAGGAATTAAAAAAATAGAAAATTTGGGCACAAAATAAATAATTTTTTTTTAGAGCGTGGGTTTCTTTTAATTTCACTAACAAATATATTGAAATTTTCACATGATAAATATTTGATGGCGTAGATAATTTTCATTAAATATCATGCAATTGTATTTAAAACTAATTAATTTTTTATTAGCATTTGTAATAAATTCCACACCAAATCCCCAAACATGATTGTGATTACATTAGAGATATTATTAAGTATGTGTGAAGGTAAGGAGGTTAATTTGTCTCAATCTTGTTTTAGTCCCAACATGTTTCCAAATTTTGTCTCTCGCGCCCATCCCTCATTAATTATATTAATTAAATTAATTAAATAGCTTGACATGTGTAAAATTTGTTTTAAATATATAATGGGGTGTTTAAAAGAAAGTAGGAAATTAAATTATAAAAGAAAAAAATTAAAGAAAAAAATGAAGAAGCAAAAAGAAAATAGGTAATATTTTAAAATTGTTGGATTTAATTTCTGGAATAACAATAATTCGACGGTTTAATAAAACTCGAACAGTACGAATATAGCAGTAATTAATTTACAGTAATCTGAAACTAATTTCAGAATAAAACAGAATTAAAACAATCCATTTTTATTTACAGGATAATCCAAAAAAAATAAAATATACATAAATAAAACTGGTTGAAAACAGAAAATAAACTAAGAATAAATTAAAGGAAATGAAACAAGTTTAGTAAAATGAGTACTGTAAAGTAAAAACAAAAACTGGTTTTGAAATATGTAAAGATTAACCGAACAGAATACTGTTTAATTTTAAGAAATCGAAAAAACAATAATGAAGCTATGGAAGAAAACAGAACCGAAAAAAGAAAAATAAATTAAGCTTAAAGAACAGTTGAAAACAGAACGTTGGAATTGAGTCCAGCGTTGAACGATGTGTCCTTAAGACAGAATACGTCAGTGCCTTGGTGCTTGCGATATAGTGGACGTCTGCCTCTAGAATAAAACAATCAATGTGTACAGAGGAAGCACGACAATCTGTACACACTGCGAACGTTACAGTGTATGAATTTTTTTGAAAAACTATGAATGGAAAGAAGAAGATGCAGAGTTTCGGCAACAGAGGTTTTGAGAACTTATATACGAAATGGGTCTGGAATAGTCTTTAAATAGGCGTTCCAGGTGACTGTTCACATAATCCAAACAGGCACAGGCACCGGTTCGGCCTGACGGTTGGAACGCCCAGCAGGTACGAACCGGTTTAAAAATACTCAAACGGTCCCAAACTCTTCAAACGGTTCAGATTAAACGGTAACTATTAATTCAAAATTTAAATAATTTAGAATTTTAATTTGTAAATTTAATTAAATAAATTTTTTACAAAAAGATAAGGGTCGAACCCACAACCCACAAGGCCAGTTGGTCGGTCAAACGGACGGCGCATGTGTGGGGTTTGAATTGAACCCACTATTAGATAGGTCTTTCACCGTCCACAAAACTGGGTACTTCAAATGGGCACAGCTCTTAGGCTCAACTTGACTTTTAGAAGTCACTTACCCAAGTTTGTCCTAACCAAGTGGGATGAAAAAACATATTTATATTCACTTGGACCCTTATTATTTTTTTTCCCAAGCAATGTGGAATATCTTTAAGTTACCATTATTTTGTCAATTTTAATGACACACTTTTAGAGTCAATTTTTCATTCACCAATTAATGGTTTTGAATGTCATAAAATCCATGATTATTCTACTCATGTAGATAAACAAATTAAAATTTCAAATTATCAAAAAAATTAATTTAACACAAAAATAATTAGCTTCAAAGATAGCAAAAAATCATATTTTAATTTTATTCAAAACTCATTTTTTCAACAAAAATTTCTATTTATATATAGTACATAATATAATATAAATATAACAAAATTAAGAAACATAACCGTTCAATTTGATACGGTTCTCTAGAACCTTAATTTGACAATCCAATCATAATGAACAATTTTTAAAAATTTAAAAGAGAAATCAAATAGTTAATAAAAAAATCGAACCAAATTATATAATTTGAGTTAATTTAGATCAATTTACGGGCTCTACGGATTTTTTGAACGCCATGAAATCTTTATTACATGTCATATATTTCTCACTTTAATTAACTAATGCTGATATATAAAGTGTATTGTATTAAATTTAATCGTTAGCATAAAAGTTATTACATGCGTATATAAGTGTATATTCAAGAATTAAAATAATTTTTAAAAGTTAAATAGTAACATAATTTAATTTTTAAATTAAAAGTAATTATAAATTTAAAATTAAGTGAATGAGAAAAAGCTTGGTAGGTATCTTGGGAAAAATAAAAAGTAACTAATGGTATATTTGGTAATAAAAAGTCCACGTGATTTCATTTTGAATAAAACATCAAATGTGTGCTATCCCTTTGTGTATTAGTATAGATATATTCTTTTGTGAAGAGATGTCATATCATTATACTAATGAATTATTCGTGTTTAAAAATATTTTTTAATATAATTAAATTAATTTTAAATAATAATTCAAAATACATAGATTTTAAGAGCTAACATATATTGAAAAATTAATTCAATCATCAACTTTTACTACTAATTCATAAAAATATAAATAAAAAACTAAAAAATAGTTTATAAAATTATAAATATCATTCAACATTAAAATATCATTATTTAAAATAAATTAAGTAATTTTTTCTATATGATTTCAATAAAACAAAAACAGTTATGAAATAAATTTAAATTATAAATAATATTAAATTAATTCGGTCGTATTAATGTTTTTGTCAATAAATAGAGACTTTTAAAATAGAAATAATATATATAAACAAAACTTTTGTTTTTATTTTAATTTTATTGTTTTCTAATCAATTAGGTAGAATTTTAAAAATTATATTTATATTTGAAAAATAAGTTTACTTTATATAAAAATTAATTTGACCATTTATTAATAATAGGTGTATTTTTGGTAAAAAAAGATTTGTAAGGATGAAAATCAAATAGAATAGTTTTAAAAATAAAGAAAAGTTAAAGATAAGAAGATAAAATGGAGTAAATTTTTTAATAATTAATCTTGATCGTAGAATTTTTAAGATAAATTATCTTAATCGTAGAAGGAGGAGAGAATATATTTTTTAAGAATTAATTTTTACCATAAAACTTGTACTAAAATATATTTTAACTATTTAGAACTTGATTGGCAACTTAGTATTTTTTGATTTTTTGGCTAAAACGCCAAAATATCTAAGATTGTATGTTTGGCAAAAAAGTCAAAAAATTAAAAAACTCAAAAGTTAAATCAAAATATAAGCTCTCACTATTTTTAAAATATAATAATATCTTACATTCATAACTTGTTTACTACCATTACTAATTACATATAATTGTTAATATCAAATATATAAAAGGGTAAAATTGTCTATTTTGAACAAAAAATAAAACAAGATAACTTTTTATTCAAACTTCTACCACTTTTTAAATGCAATAATACCCTATATTCATAACTTATTTACTATCGTTACTAACTATATTTATTTGTTAATATTAAATATATAAAAGGGTAAAATTATCTACTTTGAACAAAAAGTAAAAAATTTAACTTTTTATCTAAACAACTAATTTCAAAAAAGCTAATTTAAAAGTTAAGTTATCAAATAATTTATTTTGAATTAAATTTAAATTTTTGACTAAAAATACAAAAAAAAAAAACTTTTAACCAAGTTATCAATCGAGCTTTTAATAAAATGACAAGTAAGGCATTTTTGAAACCCTCTCCTATTTTATTATTGTAGTATGTATAAATATAACATATATTGGTCATGTTTGAAATAATTGTTTATTTGTTGATTTGATGATATATATTTTTGTTTTTAGTAATTTTTTTAATTATTTAGTTAAATTATTATATTTTTAGATTTCTCTCATCAAGACGAATCAAAAAAATAAAAATTTTTAATCAAAATATAAAAAAGTTCAAAAAAAATAAATTATTATATTTTTAGATTCCTCTAATTCGTTTTTAGTTGATTTTTTTTCATCTTTTGATTAAGATTTTTTTTACTATTTGAGTTATTTTTATCGAGATAATTTTAAAAAGTAAAAAAATTAATTAAAAATAAAAAAAAATTAAAAAAAAATAAATAAAATTTATAACATTTAGCCCAAACATATCCATGGTTTTGAAACGACTTTTTGTTGGCAAGGGCACTAACTTCAAAACACGATGGACCCACTTTGAAAAATCATCATTAAAGGAGAATGGAAGCAATTAATACAGTAGTATATTAGACTTGCAATTCTGTATTTAAGATTTATATCATTGTTATTTTTTTATTTTTTAAAATATTATTATATTTTTTAATTTTTGTAATATTTTAATTTAAAAATTATTTTTTTGTTAATTTTTAAACAAAAAAAAAAATATTTTTACACTTATACTCTTTTATTTCTTTATTTTTACACTTACATTTCATGTTTTTTTTGTTTTTTTTTGTTTTAATTACAAAATTTTATTTAAAAATTTTTAATTAAAAAATAAAAAATTACTAAATAA
>JAOTRH010000006.1:1906209-1958865 GCA_034768845.1 Heliamphora exappendiculata
AATGCTAGAGCCCTAGCTCCGCCCCTAGTTGCCATCATTTCTCCCCCTAAGATTAGCTCAGCTCTCACCTCCCTCACCTTCATTAATCTTATGCCAGCTCAATACCTATAATCTTCCAAGGAACACTTGATTGGCCTACCTTCCACAAAATATTTTCAGGATTTTCTGGAATAATTTTTCCTACAGCACAACCTTTTGTCATACCCACGATGGCCAGCTCAAATTGATATATCTATACTATTATAATAAGGCAACACCCAAGTTGGTGAAGCCTTTGTGGCATTTACTCTTATTTACACAAAAACCCCAAAATTAATTTAATATTTTCATCTTTTGTGTTCTCTTTTAAAACGGTTAAAAAAATTATATAAATAAACTATAAATTTTCAATCTCTCTCAATTCATGACTCACGCGCAATACGTGAGCACAACTACTAGTGATTCAATATTTAAACATTTTTCTAACTCAACTCAATGTGTTGAACAAACAAAAATAATTTAAAAGAGGGAAGCTACTTTTTATATGTATTTCAACATTTTTGATGTATCAATCGCTAAAACTGAACTTTACAATTATAATTAGCGTAAAAACTTGGGTTCCTTCAAGCATAAACATCACTTAAAGGTCAAAGCCACTTCAGTCGTGCTCGTCATTTCTCAAAAGGGCACTGACAGTAGGAGCAAAGCAATAAAAGGATAGAGGGTGGCGGATTGTATCCAAACACATGTTACAGATTCCTCATGAGCGTAACAAGCATATGTTACATTTTTTTTTTTTGAGAGAGAGAGGGGAACAAACAAGTGGCATCAAGGACAAAGAAATTGAAACTTCAGAATATTGGGCTTTTGTAGCATCTCTGTATCATAAAAACAAGAATTAAAAATAACTGTAGTCCTCTTTGTAGAAATTCTGCCATGAAAGTAATTAAGAAAAAAATTAGCTCAGAGCTCAGTAGATTTCAGATTTTCAGTAAGCAAACTATTCCCCAGTAGATCTATATGAGCATTCTAAATGACAAAGAAAATGTGTTGCCCATGGAAAATTAAAAGAATTTCAACTCCATTACAAGATGCTTGGTTTTTCCAAAGATTGTTAGTTTGTAATGCCATAAAAAGTTGAGCTTATGAGGCATAGGAAGGCACCACGTGGACATTTCATGAGTTGCTAAATGTCTATTCTCAATAAACAATATTTATGTCGAGACTCAAATATTAATAGTTTACTTCTAAGTAGACTTAAGAAACACTAGTTTAATAGTGGTAAGATCATTTGATAATGTCTCACAATTTTGCTCGCAACAACTGAAGAGCACGGTTCTTGTTCTTGAGCTGAGTTCTCTCTTCGGTGCAAAATATTCGGATTCCTGTTGGTTTATGGAAAAGATCAACAGCTGTCTCCACCTTGTTGACATTCTGCCCTGCAGGGCAAACTCATGCGTAAGTTACAACATCAAAAAATAAAAAGATGAACACGAAGAGAAGGAAGAAGGAGAAGAAATAACATAGGAAAATGGCGATGTTCTTAAACCTGTTCTCCACACAAAATAAATTGATTCACTTGGTAAAAAGATTATCAAAAGGTCTTCTGATATTACCTCCAGCACCTCCAGACCTTGCTGTTGTTAGTTCTATATCTTTTGGGTCAATTACCACCTCAACTTCATCAGCCTGAAATGGAATATGTCATAAGGACAGGGAATGAAATACAAGGAATGATGCCCTAACGTAGGAGCGTACAAAGTGAAGAATGATGAGAAGAGATTAAGTACTTGCAAATACTTGGTCAAGTTTATGAACTACATTACATTCATTAACATCGGCACTCTCTCTGAAACAATACTATTTTTAATTTGGAATCAGAATCCTGTTGGAGCCCTAGATGGAGCTAGTCAAGACAACTTTAGGCAGTCTCGTAAGGTCAATTTCCATGGGAAACTTTCGTGTAGAAATTGATCAATATCCTAAACCACAATACTAAATAGAAACTTGAATATTTCATATCATTCCATAGGGCAGGAAGCACTAAGTGCTATGATTGACTCAGTGCAAGATAATCAAGGTATTGCAGAAAGTAGCAATAACAAATGTAGACTAATTCAGCCAGCATCACTATTCTGCTAACCAGATTGACATGTAGAATCATTCGGACCCAAAATATAGGCATTTGTACCAAATGAATTAAAAAAAAAAAAAGTACCTCCGGCATGATTGCCACAGTTGCTGTAGATGTATGCACACGGCCCTGGGCTTCTGTCTGAGGAACTCGTTGAACACGATGGACACCAGATTCATATTTCAGTTTGCTATAGACACGATTTCCTTTGACTTCCATCACATATGTCTTGAATCCTCCTTTTTCAGCCTTAAGAAGAAAAGATATTTAACTAGTGGCAACATAAAAGATGGCACGTATGCTTTTGCAGGCAAGTCAAACATCTACCTCAGAACTTGAAATAGGGGAGTACTTCCATGAGTTCCTCTCACTGTACCTTTCATACATTCGTACCTGAAGGACTTCAAAACAGTTAGCATGAAATAGAGATGTTGAATGCGTTTGCGTGTGTTATGAGAACTTCAAAGGAAGTTTGCTTTGTTGATCTTTTCTGACAGGATAATTTGAATATCAGAATTTTAGGGGAATGAATCTGTTCAACTCTCTGCAATGACTTTTCTCTTAATTCCATTGCAAAGGGTATCTGATTAATTAAGCCTAAGTAGAAAATCATTTAACCTTTCTAATTTGAGGTTGGTGACCGGGCATACCGAAAAAGACAAGAATAATCCAAGAATTACCACAGATATATTCAAATTCATCATAAAGTGGAGACTTGAACAGTCCAGCTGGAAGCTACATAAATAGTAAGTCCACAACTAGGAAGATGTGGAACCCATTTGTAACAAGCAATTAAACAGTTAAAGACAGTACTTTCACCCAGTAATTTTGTGAGATTGGTTAGAATATTGAGGCGTCAGAAGATGAAACATCAATTTCAAGGCCACAACACAGACCATCAAATGCCACAGTGCATTTCTGTTCTACATCATATGTTAATTGAGATTTGAACAAGAAGAAGCAACAAACTGGCATAAATCAGCATCTGAAATTGCAAACTGACGGCATGTTTCCATGCCATGGATTTGGAAGGGACAAAAGAAACATGTACCTACAAGATCACCAGCCCAAAGTCCAGCCTCATCACCACCAGTACCAGCCCTCACTGAAAAAGAGGGCAAGAAATTGAACATATTAATGAGTGATTACCACCGAACATAAGCAAACAACTAATTATATGGCATCTAATGCAAATCAAACCTTCCCTACAGGCTACAAGCATTGAATGTCACCAAGTTTATAGGTCAAATCCACAGGTCTTATAACTATTACTCCTTCCAATGCCCAATAACTGGCTAATCTAAAATTCTAATTCCTTCATATGTTGAACTTGAGCATTGGGTCAAAAATTCAGAAGAGAAGTTAACTGATGATCTACAATTCATTTGTTTTCTTTTTGTCTTCCATTTCCTTCCAAACAAGACAGATGATAAACTAGAATGAATGCTATTATTTGTCTACAATTTTCAAGCAAAAACTGTGACGGGGACGCTAATTAGTTAGGGACTTGCAGCTGGCTATTTTGAAACATTTATTGATTGATACAAATGGTCAAAAACATTAGAGTTAGTGGTCGGCATTTATTCGGTATTCAAAAAGCAGATTTTCCTTTTTTAAATGCGAGTAGCGCATCAAGCTATTTGATGATGATTGTCCTCTCAGTAAACCGTAATAACACATCACCACTACCAGTCATAAAAGCTCTTGATCTCAACAATCCAATCTCAAAGATGCAATGCCGGAAACATAACAGTTTATGTCATCCATGCAGTGCCAAGAGTATATTACATTGGTCACGCGTGCCAAAACACACTGGAGCTGGAAAATATAATCCGTACTTATGAATGCCAGAACCTACCCAATTTTGTCATTCAAATTAGCTAGATTGAATTGCCACCAGAACCCAGTTTGGTTTGTTAATGTGAACTATTAATCTCTAGTGCTTACATTATGTCAACTTTTAACAATTGAGTGAGTTAGAATCAAATTAAACTCAAACACATTGTTGGTCACCTTTTAAACCATAGCACTCGTGACAAATAAAATTAGCATCACCATACTATCACCATGCTGGTTCATGCTTAACCTTCTTAACTAAACGTTCACGAACATAATTGGATTTTTTTGTATGCAGTTATTTTATTTTTTATTTTTTTCCTAGATTGATAAGCAATTACTTGATTCATGAAATTTATGCCTGTTGTTCAGATGTAAATTAAAACCCATGCATGCCTTGTGTCAAGCAAACAGGTATCACCCAAAACAGAAACAAACAAGCCAGTATTTATGCCCCAGGGCATTTTGGTAATCCCCACACAATAAGTCCTACTGGAAGAGCACATCTCAAGTACCTGCACATATCTAATTGGCAGAGAAAAGCTGTGAAGTCAAATGTACGGTTACAACTCACTTGGGAAAGTGATTATATAAAAAGTACGACATAAAGATCTATGACCTCCCAATTTCCATGTTGAAGTGGGTTATTAATTATGAGCGCACTCATCTCTCTTCACTGATCATAAATAACAAAGTTAGTCAAAACTTGTTATGTCTCTTCACATATGCTTTCCCCGTATTTCTTCCTCTTAAAACGCTCTTTCCTTACTCAAGTTTCAGTCTGTTTTTGTTGCCTTAAAAGAACTCTCTCTCATTTTTCACATAGAAAATTCCATAGAGTTTTGCACAACTTTTCAACAGGAAAAAAATTAAACCAGAATTTTAATTAATATAATGATACAATAATTGAACAGCCTTATATGTTAAATTACTGAAGAAGTATTTACCTTCAAGCAATATATTTCTTGAGTCAAGAGGATCACTGGGAAGCAGCAACACCTGCCAGTTTGTGATGAAATATCCTAATTGAGAACCTAAAGCAGGGGAAATGCAAAAATGATAAAACTAAAATATAAAGGAGTACCCATGGCTTTGAAGATCTAAACAGTTAATGTCGCCAGTGTTAAGTAAATTAAATATAAAAACCTTGAGATTCTCCTCAAGCTCTTTGAGTTGATTGGACAAGGTTTCAAGCTCATAAGCTATCATATCCGCCATATCTTCATCACCACCTTCCTCTTTCGCAAGAGCTGGAACAAATACAAGGAGGTCGCACACAAAAAAAGAAAAAAACAACACTTCAAAAATATTCCTCAGTTTCTTAGATATGTCCAGCAGAAATGGGGGCGGAGATAGAAAGAAAGGAAGACAGAAAAGGTAGGGAAAAAGGAAAAACCTTTTGTTTCTTCTAATTGCTTCTCACAATCCTTGAATCTTCTAAATGTTGACACAACCTAATAGTTTCATACACAGAATAGGATGTTAAAATAAGGTGACTTAAGTGTCTCGCATTCTTTACTGCGAATGGCATAATGAACATTTGAAATTGCAGTACCACATCAAGATCTGACATAGACTGTGCCAACTTTTGGTATTCACTGGGATTTGAGACTACATCTGGATCAGCTAGCTTCACCTGCAGCACATATTATAATGTTTAACATGTTAAGTAAGCAACTGACATGGGGATATAAGCTTTCGCACAAATCTAAGTCAGTTTTTATTTTTTTTTGCTTTCTGAGTAGCACATAAGATATTTCTGCTTGTTTATTTAAGCGAATCAATATATAGAATCAATGTTAACTTATCAACTGTGTCTTCTATTGCTTAAGAGGAGGCCTCGCAATCCCGTTAGAGAGTATTTTCACAGGTCAAACTAGAGAAATGGGAATGGCTAGCATTCAATTAAGTGCTAAGAGTCTATAGATGTCCAGTACAGTAGCGTAAGCTCATAGAGTATGTCAGCCATTACAATGTTTTATCTCTGAAGAAGTGAAGAGAAATATCTTCTACTTCTTACAATTCTTTTTCCGTAAAACCAAATTTGTCCGGTTTTCAGTTAATTTTCGAAAAGCAACTGCATATTACAAATACCAACTAATGGGTAATGAGGATTTAGCAAAAATTAAAACACAATGAGCACATTATTGCACAATTGAAAAGAAATAAATAAAGCAGTGACAATCAGGTTTTAGAAACAAACCAAAAGACAATGAGCACGTTACCGCACTTTGCATAATTGAAAATAAATAAACTAATCGGTGAATCAGTCATGATATGTGACTAATTAACGAAAATATAGAAATTCGACTTCAAAACGAAATACCCAAAAAAAGGGGCATACCGATAGTTCTTTCCACGTTTTCTCGGCAGATTCCAGTTTCTTTCTCAAATAAGGCTCCTGCAAGTTCATCAGAATCACCGTGAGAAATAAACAAAAGGCACACCTAAAATACCCAAATTCTTAATTTCCCTTTTACTGGAAGCATAATTAGATTGGAAAATGTATATTCCGAAAACATAATTAGATTTAAGAATCCCGTATTATTTCCTTCTTTTTCCTTCTTTCCATTCGCTTTTCTTGGTAGTCAAACGGAGACTAGATAAAAGATCCGGAAACTACGGCTTCCAAGTTCGAGAATCAGAAAATATATCCTGGAAACTATGGCTTCCAAGTTCAAGAATCAAAAAGATATCGGAGAAACGTGCGTACTGCCATGCAAACGAGTCTTCTTGGAGCTCTGTGACTCCGTGAGGGTGGAACGATCACCGATGTTCTTGACGGGTCGCAGGAACGGTGTCGCGGCGCGAATGCGAAAAGCTTCGAACGCGGGACGACTCGATCGGTGGAGATCGTTGTTAAGCTATTCATTTCGTAACGATTGCACACAGATTGCACATAGGTAGCGGATAGAGAAGAGATGGAAGTAGTCGGATAGAGAAGAGACCAGTGGGCGAGACGTGAGTCGGGAGGCAATTAGCCTTCGTTTGGATTGAGGATAGAGGGAGTGAAAGAAAGTGTGTAGTAGTTATAAAGGAAAGAGGAGAGAAAGGGAGAAGTGCGTGAGTTATCTCATAAAAGTGATATTTTATTTTTTTTATTTATTTGATAATAATTAATAAAAAAAAGTTATTTAATATTTATTTATTTTTATAATTTTTCTTAAATTATTATTTTTAATTTATATTTATAAGAAGCTATAATTATTATTATAAAAATAATGGTATTTATCCCTTTAGTTTTCCTCTATTTCTTTTCAATTTTGGGTGAATAAAAAATTTATTATTTTTTCCTCTACTTTTCTTCTATTTATTTTTTTGTTATCTAAAAAATAATCTAAACAACATTTCAATTAACATTTTTCTTTTAAATTCTTTATTTTTTTTCCCCTTGAATCCAAACGAAGGCTTGGCAAACGATATATAGTTTTCAAAATACTTACTAAAAAACATAAAAGAAAAATTATTTATTTTCAACCAATAATTTATTTTTTTTTTAAAATAATTAAACCAAATTAAATATTTGCCTCGATCAATTAAAATCGATTACCATAATTTTATTGTCCCAATGTACTATATTAAGGGTCATATCTTTAATTAGATTTAATAAGTTCAT
Organism: Heliamphora exappendiculata; assembly: GCA_034768845.1. Lineage (NCBI taxonomy): Eukaryota > Viridiplantae > Streptophyta > Magnoliopsida > Ericales > Sarraceniaceae > Heliamphora > Heliamphora exappendiculata. The sequence continues at coordinate 1,913,775 of JAOTRH010000006.1, forward strand.
ATATATTTTTAATACGCACATCAATTTATGTCTACTCTTTTATTATGTTTTCAGTGTCTATGATCTCGTCGCTTTTATTTATTACTGCATTAATTAATTTACGTTGTATGTGTTCAAACCAACTTAATATATTTTTTCCCAACTTGTTCTCAATTAGTGCATATTTCATAAATATTTTTATCTTTATTTTTATTTTTTATTTTTAGATTTAGCACACATTTATATTAACATTCTCATCTCAGCAACACACATTTTATTTGTTTTGTCTTTTTTAGTAACCCAACATTGTGCTCTAATTTTTTTATTTTAATGATTTTTTAAAATTTTTGTTACAAATTATTCTACTACTTCTACATTTTTTTATGACTAGAAGAATCAAAAAAAGAAAAATATATTATACCAAAATATTAAGAATCTTAAAAAAGGACAAAGAAATTATAATTTATTTTAGTAGGTAAAATAAACACTACCAAAATAAGGTGCCCGTTAATGTTTCAAATTTTTAGTTTTTATTATAAATTATATTTCTACTTCTTGTATGAGTTAATTGGTGTTTAATCCTATGTAGAGATGTAATAAGAAGATTAGTCTTGTTGGCTTTATTTTAATGTTCTAGTCCATTGAATTTTTACCCCATTTGTTTTTAGGACAAAATATATTTTTATTTTAAAATATTTTTTTAATCGTTTTTACACGTTCCATACGAATGTTGGTAATGAGTTGTGAATAGATAATTTTATCAATTTTGATAAATTTTAAATAGTAAATGCGAATTTTATTATTTGTCATCTTTTACTAGTCATCGTAAAATAATAAATTCGTATTTTATCAATTTTCATTCGCATTAAAACATATAATTTTATCGATCATGGTAATTTTCACAATTGGCAAATGTAAAATTTACTGGCCATCATTATTGATGAAGAATAATGTAAATTTATTATTCTTAAAAGATAGTAAGTTTTCGTTTGGCTATCGATTTTTTTTGTTTTTAACTTAAAATTAAAAAAATTAAAAAGTTTTGTTTTTTAATTCTCAACTTTTAATTTATTTGTTTTTTGACTTTTTAACTTTTCTCATAATAATTTTTAATTTTACTCCGATACATATAAATTATACAAATTTTAACTAAATAATCATATCCCAACTAATTTAGCTAGAAAGACAACAAAAGAATTTCACATTGAACATATTTGGTTTTTTAGTGGTTTAAAAATTACTATTTTTCTAACTAAGTGATTTTTTTTAAATTTAAAATAACTTAAAATTAAAAATCCAATTTAAAATAAATACAAAATTTGATGCTGGGAAATAAAATAATCGATAAACTAATAAATTTATTTGTTTTGTAAATTCTTTAAGTTGCTACATTCAATCAATCTATGCAATTTTTTTTTACCTAAGAAAAAATAAAGACTAATAATGAAAATATGTACTATGTTACTCACTTCCCTTGTTTTATCTCCCTTTACTACTGTATTACCTTGATATTACCCACATTTTTTAATTTTTTGACAAATTTTTTCACCTTTTCAATTCTTTATGTTGGAAGGAATTTAAAAAGTGTATATTTTTTCGACAAACATTAATTTTTACTAAAAAAACATATAAAGACTGCTATCTCCAACACCATCTTAATTTAACACTAAGGCCATAATTAGTAGAAACCTTGGTTATTTTGGCTAAAAATGCAAAAAAAATTAAAGTTACCAATTTAACAAAATAAAATAAAATAAAAAAATTAAACAGTCAAAAAATCAAATCAAAATATAAAATTTTAAAATATTTTATTCAAATTCCCATCACTTCTAAATTATAATATCATCCCTTATTTATAACTTATCACTACCACGATCAATTACATATAATTGTTAATTTTAAAATATATATATATAAGAATAAAATTACACTAAGCTCTCTAAAGATTTTTGACAAAAACGAATATACCATGTGTGGTTACTAAAGCGTCTCTTCACAAAAAATATAATTTCAAAATGCTTTATAGTTTTGAAATTTTTTAATGTTTTGAAACTTAAAAAAAAAAAAATTCTAGGAAATTTTTTTATTTCTAAAAAATAAATTTGTTTTATTGAAAAATGCTATTCTAGTTACATTCAATAGAAAATTGTTGAATTAATTTTTTTTAATATAAAAAAATTTATATTATGTGACAACTTAAAATGTATCACTTTTTTTTACAAAAATTAATTACTATTTTTTTTTAGAAAATATTTCCTTCCCATCTGAAAACTAAAAATTAAAACGGTTGTTTTTTCATCAGAAAATTAAAAATTAAAAATATTATTTTGGTTACTTGTGATAGCAATTTTGTTTTGAATAAATTTTTTATTTATAAAAAGAAACCATTTTATTTATAAAAAAAAAATATTGAGGAGGTTATGTAAATTTTATAATTTATTCTATATGGTATAGAATTTTTATTTTTGAAGTGTAAATATTATAATTGTATATAATTTATTGTATTATATATATTGAGAAAGAAAAACTTATATAAACCACATGACCTTTCATATTTTTTTAATATTTGTTTTTTTTTTTGTAAGGGGCTTGAATTAATTTTTTTAATTAAAAATATAATTTTTTTTCTTGTGAAAACTTGATTGGTTGATGGATTGACTTATGAAGAAGTTATAAGTACTTTCTAATTTAATTTTCAAACTCTACATAATGTAGGCATTTATTTTTATTTATTTTTAAATTTTAAGTAATTTAATTATAATAATTATTATTTTAAAAGTTTAATAATTTATTTAATTTACTTTTTATTTTAATATTTTATTTTTTTTACTAATCACATTTTATATATAAGAGAATGCGAGAGCCCTTTAATAATTAAATAAAAAAATTAATTTGAAAATATTTTTTTAGAGATATGAGTAATAACTATAAAATATTGTATTAAAATATTTATTTTTTGATCAATCTATATTACAAAATAGATCAATCTTATGACATGTCATATTTTTTATTCAATAGTTAAAATTGTCTAAGTTTACATATGACGGCAATAAGTACCATTTTAAAAAATATATCATCACTATCTCCATTTAATGCAGTTAGTTTTGAAAATTATTACTTCTCTACTCATTCAATATTATATATCTTCTCTTTTTTTTTCTTTAAAAAATATCATCTATCTTTACAAAAAAATAAAATTATTTTATTGATGAAAAGTTATTTTAGTTACCGTCGATAAAAAAATTATTGAATTAGTTCTTTTTTAATATAAAAAAAATTGTATTATGTGACAATTTAAAATGTATTATTTTTTTTACAAAAGTTTATTACTATTTTTTTTTGAGAAAATATTTTATTACTATCTGAAAATTAAAATTTTAAATTATTATTTTGATTACCTTTGATAGAAACTTGGTTTGAATAATTTTTTATTTATAAAAAGGAACTTTTGAGTAGTTATGAGAATTTTATAATTTATTCTATATAGTGTATCATTTTTCTTTCTAGAATGTAAATGTTATAATTATATAAGAATTTATTGTATTATACGTGTGGAGAAAGGTAAATTATATGAATCAAGTGACGTTTTATTTTTATTTATTTTATTTTTTAAATTTTAAGTATTTTAATTATAATAATGATTATTTTAAAATTTTAATAATTTATTTAATTTATTTTTATTTTAATATATCGTCTTTCTTATTAATTATATTTTATGCATAGGAGAGTACAGGCGTCATTTAATAATTGAGTAGAAGAAATTTATTCGAATATACTTTTTAGAGGTATGAGTTACAACTAAAAAAACGTTTTATTAAAAAATATATTTTGATTAATTTTATTATAAAAAACAGTAAATGTTATAAATGTTTTATGCAAATTTTTATTGGTTAGATTGTTTATTTTTAATAACTGATTGAAAATATTTTGATTAATAACTATTTTAAAAAAATTAAATTGATTGAAAGTGACTTTAGAGACAAATTATCCCTTAGTCCTTTTCGTATTTTTTCATTTTGTCCTTAATATCATATAACTCGTGAAAAAAAAGACATAAATACCCCAAGTTAGCACATTTAAATCTAAAAGCACTGTTTCAAATAGCTTTTTTATAGTATTTTTTTATTTTAAACCTATTTATTTATTTATTTTAGATATATTATGATAAAGTGAATATAAAAATATATTCATTTAGACTAAAGTTGATTAGAACTTACTTAAAAAAAAGAATGCTCAAAAGGTCTTAAAGTGGTTCTTCTTGGTCTTTTGAGTTTTTTGTTTTATGTTTTGATTTTTTTCTAGTTTTTTAGTAATGAATTTATATATATATATATATATATCATTTAATTTAACGGAAATTCTTTTACTAAAAATAAAAAAATTATATTAAAAAAGCTATAACACACGAACGGCGCCTAACTTTAAACAGTCTTGGAGAATCATCAAAATAGCTAAATTGATTCCAATATATATATATATCACTCCAAAATATTTTTTCTTCCTAACTTTAGAATCAATTTTTTGGTTGTTTCCGGCGGTCTAAGCGGCGAGGTCGTGGTGTTGTGTGTGTGTGAGGCGGCGTGGGGTGGTGGCTCACCGTGGCCGGCGAATTGGTGTGGTGGTGTGGCTTTTTGATGAAGAGAGGAGGTGGCGAGTTGGTAGTTCTTTGAATAGGAAGATTTAGCCGACGAGGAGAAGGCGGTGGCCGTGGCCCCTTTTTTTCTTCTTCGTCTATTGCCTCTTCTTTTACTCTAAACTCTCTCTCTCTCTCTCTCTCTCTCTCTCTCCAAACTCACTTTCCCATAATGTCTTTCTCTCTCTTCAGTTCTATATCCACTGAACCAAAAAAGAAAACAAAAGAAAGAGAAAGAAAAATGTAGAAATCTAACCCACTTTCTCTCTCTCTTCACTTCTATATCCACTGAACCTAAAAAGAAAGCAAAAGAAAACAAAAGAAAAGACAGAAAAATATAGAAATCTAAGTTAGTGGTCCTTTTCTTCTTCTTTTTTTTTTATTATTATTTTTGCATAGTTTTAATTAATTATATTTTTCTTATTTAAGAAAAATTCTAAAAGTTCACCGTAAGCTTAAAATATTATTTTAAGAATTAGCATGAAATTAAAATTTTGAAATTTTTTCTAACTATGTTTTCGAGCATCCATTTAGCTATTTATTTAGTTAAACATCGTATTAAAACGAAAAGACATTAAGGCATTAATATTGTACTGGAATTAAAAATAACTCACATATGATATTAAGATTTTTATTTAAAGCCTTAATATATATATATTAATGGAAACTTTGAAGATTATGTTAGATTTTTAAGAAATAAGTATAAATTAATGGTCAGAATTGTTGCACAGTTGTTTACTGAGATTTTAGTGAGAACAAGATAAGTATTTCGGTAATGTTCAAATGGATCTAAAGAAAACAGAAGGGTATTTTTGTCTTTTTAAAATAAATTTACAGAAAGTTTGTTATTTTTACTGATAAATGAGATTAATGATGTTTTAAAAATCACATGAAATACATAGAATGTATCTATTTTTGTCGGGGGAAGTCAATGTAATTTACCCAATAATTTATTTTGAATTTGTTTTAATTTTTTAACTAAAAATATAAAAAACAAAAAACTTAATTTTTAAGCTACTTCTCAATCAGCGCCTAAGTTTGGACTTCACGTGCTTTAAAGAGACTCCATTCACTTTTTCCTTAAATAGGCTCCGCTTGGAATTCAGTTTTTGGATTTTTCTTATTTTTGTATTTTTCTCAAAAAAATTTCAACATTTAACTAAAATTACATATTTTTCAAAATTATCTTGATAAGATGATAAAAAAGGGATCAAGATATGAGAACAATACTAAAGGCAAAAATAAATAATATTAAAAAATTAATTTATTCACTTATTTTAACTTATTGTTGTATTTTTTAAACTTTTTTAATTTTTTGATCAATCACTTTTATTTTTTGACTCGTATCGATAAAAAGAGACAAAATATATAATAATTTAATTAAATAATAAAAAAATATTAAATAAAAAAACAAAATAAAACAAGTAATACCATCTTAATTTATTAAAAATTTAATTTGTCAAAGTAATTAAACAATTTAAAATCATCGTAAAATCATTTATAAATTCAAATATATTTTATTCGAGTCTCGCTAAAGCTGTCTTATATTTTGATTTGCTGGTGAATATAAATATTCATAAGCTTACATGTAAAAGATGTGCTCTCTTAATAATTTTCTCTCACATAAAAGAAAATAAAAATCTTAGTTATCATCTCATAAGCTATTATTACACTCAGCTCCTGTGAAATAATTGCTTATTTTATTTTATTTATTTTTATTTGTAGTAAATTTTTTTACTTTGTTAAACTGTTATATTTTTTTAAAATTTTTTTATTGAGATCAACCAAAAAATTAATATATTTTAATCAAAAAATAAAAAATTTCAAAAAGATAAAAAAATCTAATAAAATAAATTTTATTTTATTTTATTTATTTTCGTAAATTTTGTTCATTATTTGATCGATTTTTTTGACTTTATCAATTTATCTTATCGAGAATATTCAAAAAAATAAAATTTTGTATTCAAAAGATTTAGAAAAATCAAAAAAGACAAAAAATAAGTTAAAAAATATAAATTTTAGCCCAAACAATGCTAAATAAAATTTAATAAAAGCAATTGTTCCTCGTAAATATGATTGTTTTAAAATTATGGAAGTACGAGGATGGACAAATGATGTAAAGGGTGGCCACATGTTTTTGGGATCCATTAATCTTATCAACAACCGAGGAGGTTCAACTATCTTTTAAATGCAGAATAATTGGAAGTTTTGAGATTAACGGTAACTTTCACTTAGGGCTTATTGGAAATTAATGCTTTTTGATTAAAAACTTAAAAAGTAAACTAGTTTATTTGGTAAAAATTTAAAATTAAAATACTAATTTTTAGAAGCAATATGCTTGTCACAGCGTACTTGGCGATAGATAATGTGTATATAATGCATAGATATTTTTATAAAATATATTGATATTTATAAAAATAGTAGGTCTCACCTTAAAAAATTTATTTATATTAACTTTTTTTTATTAACATATTAACCATGCACAGTAAACAATTGTTAGCATAATTATTTTTAAATACTCTATTCAAATTCACATTATTTTAAAAGACAATAATATTTATTGCTAGTTTTTAATTATATGTGATTGGTTTAATTCTTAAAACTTATTTTTTAAGTTAGTTGTCAATTAAATTTTTACCCTTTTCCTTTCATCTGAATATTAAGGCTATGTTTGTTTTAGTTTTTTAGTGACTTTTTAGTGGGGTTTTTTTTTCATCTTGTATGAAATTTTTTTATAAAATTTTTTACTTTCTCAATTCATCCCGATAAAAATAAATATAAAAATATAATTGTCTTTGAAAAAGTTAAAAAGTTTCTCCAAAGACAAAAAATCACACAAAAGTCTTAAAATGATATTTCCCGTATTTTAGATTTTTTTATTTTTTATTAATTTTTTTTACTCTATTAGTTTTTTATAATGAGATAAATTTAAAAAGTATCATTATTTAAACTAATATAAAAATTTATTATTAAAATTTTTTAAAAATCATATAAAAAAAGAAGCTACCACATTGCCTGCCCGGGCAATTACAAAAGCCTTTAGCCAATCAGCACTAAAATATAGGATGGACTTCCAACCACGTGCTTCTCTTTTGTACACGTAATATACCAAAAAATTGTCTATATTTTTATTATATATTTTTAAGACAATAATGATAATAGAGATTGTCCAATGTGAGTGTTTATGATAAATTATTTTTTGATTCTTAATTTATGTTTTAAAAAAATTAAAATAAATTACTCTTTAGTTAAAAATTAAAAATATTTAAGCAAGTGCGTTTATAATTTTTAATTTTAAATTAACAAATATAAATAAAAATGTATACTTTATTTAGTTTGGATAGTAACATTAATATCTAGATTAAGTTATGTTACGCGAGTATAGCTTACTCTATTTATAACTATAATTATAATCATATTTTTTAGTTAAATTGTATAAGTTTATATTTTCAGACAAATACCCTCAATGAGGTGTTTGGCAAAACTAATATTAATATTTTTAAATTTTTATTATTAATTTTAATTATAAATTATATATTTTTATAAACATTCACAATTTCTGCTACAAAATATAATTACTTTTTTTTATATTTTAACTATAAATTACGATATTTACTAAACAATCACAATTTATACTATAAATTTTTATTAATTTTAGCAATGCAAACCATCTTCTCTTTATTTGGGAGACAACCTAAGTTATAAAAAAAAACGTTAAAAAATTTAATTCCACTCATTAATTTTTATGTGAGGCTTATACATATAAAATGAATGAAATGATTTTTTATAATTATCTTTTTATACATAATATTATTTATAATTTTTAGAAAAATTTAAAGATTAGTCTTTTTTTAAAAATCATAAAAAATTTAGTCTCACAACTTTTATTTTAAGAAATTTAGTCATATTAAATTTAAAATAATTATATTATATCTAATTTATTTTTATTTAAGAGTTAATCTTTCCTATTTAGACCAGCGAAAAAATTTAAGTAATATATTTATCAAGTCATCACAACTGTTAAAAATGAAAAGTGATACATTTTCATTTAAGTAATATATCAAATTTATGAACTGATAAATGTATCACTTATCACATAAGACTAAAACTGTAAAAAAAATTAGTACTGGACTAAAACTCTATTATTAGTTGATAATATGATTTATACTAAAATTACTCTATTTTTTATTAATAAAAAATAACCTCAGAATCTTTAACTAAGTCCTTAGTTAAAATGTCCATAAATTTGTTAAAATCTTATTAAATAAAATTATTTGAATTAATATATTTAGATAGTTTATTTATTTATTTATTTGTTAAAATATTTTATCTTTTGTTTTAAAATTAAATTATTTGAAACATTGTCTTTTTTTTGTTTTTGCAAGTAGAGTTAATTTTTTTAATTAAAAATATTATAATTATTTTGATTAAAAATTAAGATATTTGGGATATACATGAGTTTTTTAAAAATAAAAAAATAATTAATAATTTTTTTAAAAATGCCAAACGCCCTTTTTTCAAAAAATCAATTTTTAGAAATGCTGTTGCGAACACCCGTAATTTCAAAGGTTATTTTTGTCCTGTACCCCTCATGCCCGTTGGGCGGGACCCCCTGGCCCCATGCTTTGGAACCGAGGGTATTTCTGTAATTAAACCCGAACCAGTGTCGGTTACTCGTATGTATTTTCGTTCTGCAATTAATGTTAACCCCGTTTCCTCACTTTGGCGGGTACACTAACAAACAGAAAGAAAATAAAATAAAAGAAAAGATAAAACTCTCGTTTTAGAGAGAGAGAGAGAGAGAGAGAGAGAGAGAGAGACCAACGCTTTGAAAAACCGCAGAGAGAAAAAGGAGAAGAAAGCGAGCTTTAAAACTAGACCGCAGGAACAGTTTAGAGAGAGAGAGAGAGCGCGCATTCTCTTTCGCATTGCTCTGTACCACTTTCTTCGCCGCCAAACACCTCTCTCTCCGATCAAAACTCTCCGATCACTCCCTTGAACAGTTGTATAATCTATACGTATAAATTATATTTTCCCCCTTTTACCCTTTTCGCCTTTCCCCCCTTCTGTGAAGCCGTAAGTTATACAGAACTAGAACCCAAGAATTTTTCAATGGATTTGTACGGCCGGAGCACGGAGAGGAACGGGTCGCAGTCGGATCGGCCGGCGGAATGGGGTCCGACTGCGGCCGAAACGGGCCTAGAAGGTGGGTTCATTTGTCTGGCATTTGAATTTCATTTCATTGCGTGTTAGTTTTCGGGGTTGAAAACTTTTCTAGGGTTTCGCAATGCAAAGGTATGATCTTTTCTTTTTTTAAATTCGGTCTTTCGTTTTCTCGAATTGTTTCGAATGCAGAATCAATGAGGCGGCTGGGGTTATGGAACAGAGATTTTCTGTACCCAGAGCGACCGGGAGTGCTCGACTGTGCCTTCTACATGCGAACTGGGTTTTGTGGATACGGTATCAAGTGCCGTTACAATCACCCTCGCGATCGCAGCTCGGTACGATCACGATCATGGTCCTTTTTTTTTCGAATACACGCCCATTACAATTGGGTTCAAGTCGCATATACACTTGGCGTTTTTAAAGACGAGTTCCTGTTCCGCTTTTTAAAATGGAGAATGTAGAATTGCAAAATAGAGAATTGATTTCTTTTGGAGCAATAAGAGCGTTTCTGATGCGGTAAAGGATCTTGTGAAACTTCAGAGGCTTACTGAATTAGACAACGGATAGGAAATAATTCGTCAATGACATCAATTCTTTTTCTTTCTTTTCCATTGAAAGAAGCAGAGCAAATGGTTTATTTAATCTACCTGAAACAAAATGACTTGCTTTATTAAATCTACCTGAAGTAAAATGACTGTATCGTTAAATGGTATGAGAAATATTTGATTTTCTGAGTTATTGGTTTGAAATTGTGGTCAGGTTGGGGGAGCTGTAAGAATCGGAGGAGGGGAGTTTCCAGAGCGCCCGGGGGAGCCCGCATGCCAGGTATTCTTTCGTCTGACTGTTTCTAAGATATTGGTGGTAGTCAGATATCTTGACCAGTATGGATTCCTCTGAAATCTGCTTACTTTGTTCTCTTCCATTGATTGTATTGGATTTGCTGAATGTGAAGTATTACTTAAGGACTGGGACCTGTAAATTTGGTTCGTCCTGCAAGTTTCATCATCCTAGAGATGGTGATGGATCCATTAGTAATGTGCGACTCAATAGTTATGGATACCCATTACGGCCGGTAATAGTTCTTCTTCCTTTTCAATTCCATGTTCCAGCATGTGTAAATCGAGCATCGTGTGGATTCTTGCGGTGGATATTGGAGTTGCCTCACTTGTATTTGTTGCAACAGGGTGAGAAAGAATGCTCCTACTATTTGAAAACGGGGCAGTGCAAATTTGCTATTACCTGTAAATTCCATCATCCTCAACCAGGTGGCATGTCAATGCCATCGCCTGCACGTCCATTTTATCCAACGGTGCAGTCTTCATCTATTCCTTCGCCCAATCAATTTGGAGGATCATTGACCAGCTACAGGACTGGAAGGCCTCCACTATTGCCTGGTTCATATGCGCCTGGTACTTATGGTCCTGTGTTGCTCCCCCCTGGAGTTGTTCCCATTCCGGGTTGGAGTCCTTACTCGGTATGCTACTAACTTTATTCTATTATGTTTTTCTAAAATGTATTTGCTCTTCTTATGGTAGCACATGCTCACTTGATGACACAGGGACCAGTAAGCCCCGTATTGTCTCCTAGTACTCAGCCAATGGTTGGAGTAGGTTCTCTGTATGGAGTTACACAGCTATCTTCTTCAGCACCTGCATTTGCAGGACCATATCCACCCTTCACATCTTCTGGTGGTCCATCAAGCAGTGGTCAGAAGGAAATATTTTTTCCAGAGAGGCCTGGGCAACCTGATTGCCAATATTACTTGAAAACAGGGGATTGTAAATTTGGAACATCTTGTAGGTATAATCATCCACCGGATTGGGTGGTATCAAAGACAAATTGTGTCCTCAGCCCTATGGGACTCCCTCTGCGTCCGGTATGCTTGCCTACTCCTATGATTATTCTGTTTTAGCCTTGTTGTAGGAGTTGATTTACTTTTTCTCTTTCTATCGTTAAGGGACAATAATTCCATTTGTAAAAGACCATGAATGTTTGCCTTTTTTGTTGTTGAATAATGAGGTGTATGACATGATGATTGAGTGGTAAAATTTAGTGTCTTTTTGAAGAGATTTGGCTATTGATTTTATCATCCATATTTTTATTTTCTAACTATGCCAGTTCATATAAAATTGGAGTTTATCACATGTGGTAACTTTGGCGTGTGCTTCTTTGTGTTGAGGTGGGGCTTCAGGGTGAATTTGGATAAGTCAGAGATGATCCTGGTTGACGATTTGCTATTTTTCGAGAGTTTGGCAGAATCTTGGGGTGCAATATTGGGAACCTTCCAGTCTTAACTGGATTTACTGTTAGGGGAGCTATTTAAGGTGGTCTCGGTTTGACGGGCGCTGTTTAAGGTGGTCTCAGTTTGGATGGAGTGATTGAGAGATTTCAGAGAAGATTGGCAGGGCGCCCGTATCTTTTGAAGGGGGTAAGTTTACTCTCCTTAAGAGTATTTTATCCAGTCTATCGACTTACTTTATGTTTATTCACTCTATTTCGGGATCGGTGGCTAGAAAACTTGAATAGTTACAAAGAGACTTCCTCGGGGGAGGTTTGGGGGATGGTCCTACGTACCATTTGATGAATTAGAGTACGGTTTGCTCCCTTGTAAATAATAAGGGCCTTGGCATCAGGAGGTTACTGGCCTTCATTGAAGCTCTTTTGGGAAAGTAGTTATGGAGGTTGGGTGTTGAGAGAGGTGGTTGTTGGAGAAGGGTTAGTGAGTGTAAATATAACTCTTTTAAGGGTGGTTGGGGTACTTCACAAGCTTCTACTTCTTATGGTAAGAGCATTTGGAAGGGTATTAGTAAATTGTGGAACTAGTTCTCAAAACATATTTTTTGAAGAAGAGAGTGGGGGCCGAATTAAGTTTTAGACGGAGTTGAGTTTAGTGATGTGGCTTTGGGCACAACATTTTCTAATATCTAGTATTGGTTAGGGACAAAGGTGCCGTTGTTATGATTATGTTCGTTGGGGTTTCTGATCTTTTCTTTGGGATATGGAGTTGAGGAGGAATGTGGAGGATTAGGAGTTTGCCCATTTACTTACTTTTCTTAGGCTGCTATATGAGCATTATGGGTGCAGATAGCGGGTTGGATCTGGTTAGGTGGAGGGGACGACCAGAGTGGGAGGTTTACGATTAAATCTTTCTATGGGAGTCTGGCGAAGGGCCAAATAGTAGTTTTTCCTTGGAGAAGTGTGTGGAAAGTTAGAGCTCTTGCGAAGGTGGTTTTTTTCGATTGGTCTTGACTCATGGGAAGATCCTCGTTCCAGATAATGTTTCTTACAGGGCCATGTGTTGGGTAATAGGTTCTCTTTGTACAAGAAGGATGAAGAGTCTGTTGCTTACTTGCTTATTCACTTTTGTTTTTTTGAGAGAGTTGTAGGAGTTTGTGCTATTCCTTTTTGGGTTAGAGTGCGTTTTTTGAGAAGAAGGTGGTAGGCGTTCTTATGGCGTGGAAGGAGGGAGAGTGTTTAGGAGGCGGAGAAAGGCTCGGTAGTTGGCCCCTCTGTGTGTGATGTGGGTGGTCTGGTTGGAATGCAACAGAAGACTTTTTGATAGGGTGAAAACCACGATACATAGGCTGAATGGCATTCTTCTCAACAATTTGTATAGTTGGCTTTATGAGAGAGGAGCTCATTGTATTTTTGATACTTTAGATTTCATTAGCTCTATTTCTTTAGGCTGACTCCTTTTTTGTAGAGGTTTCTTTGTTGAAACTTCTTTTGTGGGAGTGCTTGTATTTGGGTGGCATGATGGCATCCCTTTAATGCTTTTTCTTTTTAATATAACATCTTGTAAAAAAAAAGAGTTCTATGTTTTAGTTTATCTTGAATCGTACATTTGATTGTTTATGTAAATAAATTACATTTTCGAAACTCATCGACATATGAGAAATTTGCTTTCAAAAAAAAAAAAAGTATGATCAATAAATAAACAAACAACTTGAGGGGTGGGAATTAACCTTGCTATAGCCTTCTTGTATAGGTGACTTCTTATTTTAAGTGGAGTGGAGAATGTTTTAACTTGCAAAAGGAGTGGAACCAAGTTCACAAACGATAAATTGGGGCTTTATGTGGTGGAAGTTGGTTTCTCAGTTATATTTTCTTATGTGGGGCAAAAAATCTTAGTTCTTATTGATGTAGCAAAAAGTGAAAAACTTCAGTTTTAATCTTTCTATTGTTTCTCGAGGTAAATGAAGTTGTCCAATTGTATTTGGAAAAGAGCAGTTGGTGAAACATGGTGAAACATGCTTGCAGATGATTTTGTATTCTTTTCTTGTATACGAGAACAAGAGGAATGTACAAGGTCCTGCCTTGATTCTTAAAGTGCTCTTATAAATTGGGAGAACGTGATGCATTGAAGGGTAAATAAGAAACTTTTAAGTGAAGAACAAAAACTGGAGCACAATTTTGCTTCTTGCGAAGGAGGGTTGTTACTGAGACTAGCTACAAACATTAGACAAATCTTGAATACTAATTTGTATAAATTACGTGGTGACTAAAGTAGAGTTCTGCTATCCTTATGAAGAGACTTCCCACTAATCGTGCACACGCGAGAGGGAGGTAAGGGCTCGCAACTTATCAAAAGACAAAGTAAAATGTCTAGATAGGAATTTCTCTAAGGAAAGCACTTTTCGATCTGGTTTTAAATTGAAGTAGTACAATGAATGCTTTGCGTTATGTAATGGTCAATCAAATTGATAGGCTTGTCAAGCATTTGAATCTTGATGCAATGAATTCTGAATGTGCTTTTGGTTTTCCTCACACTTGTTTCAGGATGGTTCTATAGACCTTTGTTGAGTGGTTCTTTTCGCTTTTGTTTTGATTAGTGAAACTAGTACGTTGCCCTCCACTAGGAATCATCAAATCTTAATCCTGTTTCGGGTTATTTTGAGTGGCTAATAGTATTGTAGAGTTAGGGAATTCAAATTTAGAGCTTTTTATTGTGAAGTTCGTTAGATACTACTACTTTACACGAGTAATGAAGGTACAACATTCATTGGTAGAGAAGCTTTGTATGTATTTGAGTGGTTGGAAAGTAGACCAAACACTTAAATACATTACCCACTCTACATGAGTAATGCAGGTAATGTAAGTAGACCTATGTTCCATGTTAGCTTGAGTCATGGCTTTTTAGCTACATGCAACTTGAAACTAGCAAGATTTTTATATTTATTTTGCCATTTGAGGGAACATTCACCTCTATCTTTCTTTCTTTCTCTTTCTTTCTCTTTCTTTTGTCATGGATGTAGTATTGTAGAAATGGATATGGGATTGTGAAATCTTTGTTATGTACAACACCATCGAGGTTTATAACACCATTCTTTCATTTCTTGTTTGTGACTAATTCTGCCTTTTATTACATTTGCGTCTAGAATTGAGGCATATTCTATTATATTTTGTGATGATTGATGGAGGTCTGTACTTCAAGTTGGGTCATTAGTTGTTTGAAAGCTCAGTTATTAAATGAATAAATGGACACTATTCATTTTTATGAGGATACTGTGGTATGCTTTTTTTTGGGGGTGGGTAAATGAGCAGTATAGCAGCAGTACTCGTTTGCATGTTGATTTAAAGTTTAGTTCTTTGCAAGATAATTTTTTCTTATTCAATCAATCTTTGTCATAAATCTTGCCTTTGAGTGTTTTTCCCCTCCCTTCGTCTCCCTTTCTCCCCTTCCCTTGCCCTCACAAAACAGAAAAAGAAGAAAGTTCTTAACCTTTTTAGCAAATTCAAAATCACCAATAGATATCCTGTTGTAATCCGTGACCTGCAAATAGATTATTTATTCTAGTGTGAAACTAAGAATACAAGAGGAGGGTTTTCTTTTACCAATGTTTATTATTTTGGTTTGAAGATTTCAAGTTCACTTTGTGAAAGAGCATTTTACTCAATGTATATAAATTCCACTTGAGTAATTAGTCTTACTCTCCGTATACTTTATTGTAGTCCTACTTTCCTAGACTAATAGATTTTAAAGTATGCCTTCACAGTTTTGACAATTAAGAAACTTTGTCACATGCAGTCATGGAGTGTAACTGTAGGATTTTCATTAATGTACTACTAAAGCAATCCATTTTGGAAAATCATTTTGCGTAAATTAGTTTGACTCGCAATCATTTGTCTTACACTTGTGAACCCGATTTTATTGTTACTCACCTAGACATTCAGATATGAAGGCAGGTTTTCACTTTTCTAACTTAGTGTCTCTGTTACATGGATTCTTTTGTATGTGTCAAGAACTTGTATCATGGTATCAGGCACTTGCCACCTGTGCCTGATACCATGTTAAGTGTCTAGGACAAAACATAAAAGAAGAATTGGAAGAATATGACAGAGACACGCACACACTAAAAACACACGTGTACAATTCCACGTGACAGTTTTTTGTCAATTAAAATTATGCCATCAGAAATTAATATGCAATAAAGGTATATTTTTTGATGTGCCTACTTTGTATTTGTATTACACATGGAAAGAAAGGGATTTAAGACGAATCCTCAATAAGTGTTGTAAATGTAGTCGCTTGAAATTTAAGCCAACCCCCTCTAAAAGAAGCCAGAGAAAAAAGAGAACTGTTTCTCATACCAGTATTTTTGTCATTATCCTTCTTCCCATCATAGATTTGGCACACATCATTTTTTTCTAATTCTGTTTTGTTTATTGTTTTTGTATTTTTAATAGGCGAGGTGGTTCAAGCTGTAAAATCTGCTTTGAACGGTTTTCATTTTCTTCCTTAAGGCGTTATACTGGTTAATATAATTGTCTGAGCGACATCAAAATCTTTCAAAACCCATCCTAGCTCACCAAACTGAAAGAGGTTTGGGTTCATGTTATGGCACCATAGTGCAAACTTTGGTTAAACATTTATAGATAATATGAAAGAGCAAGATTTGAAAATATAAAGGCTTTATAATTCTATTTTAAACATTAATCTAATGCAATTAAAAGAATTGAATATTTATATACAAAGCATTCCTTTTCTTTTAATTTCAGAAGCAAGCAGCCAACTTGTGTAGATTTCAATTGGGCATTGACTTGAAGATCAATGAGTTGATAGTTAGGTTGGTTATGCTATTCGATTTTGTCTAAATCTGAAATCCCACCTACAGTGGGGCATATTGACCAACATTAATGGTATATCCAATAAGGAATTGGAAATTGGAATGTCCGTTAGCGGATCAGGTTGTTTCATGTAATACTAGTGGTTTGTGGAAAGCACGTGGGGAAGTACTGATGTTTTGGTCAATCGTAGTGAATATCATTGCACAAAGGAGTGCTTTGATGTTGGTTGATGTTTACTATAAGGTCTATAAGAAGGCCAATGGGAATATCCATTTGGTTATTATAGGTTATAGGCAATTATGTCATTACTAATATGATGAAAATGTTCACGTAGCTGACTCCAAGTACTCAAATTGTAATGCTTTATAGAAGCGAGTTTAATGGCTTATATAGAGGAGTGTTAAAAACTGAGTTTAGTTATGATTCTTGTTGTATATGTACATTTTGTGCTTTGTGGCTTGTATGCTGCTTGGCACCATCTAGAAATCCAGGCTTTACGTCATTGTACAAACGTGGGGGAATACTTGGTATCATATCAAGGGTTGAGAGCTCTAGTTCTTTAAATTCTCTCTTTAATTGTGTTGATACCCCATTTTGTCCTACCACTACATATTTTACCATCATGGCATGTAAGACCTACCTATCAAATCCAAAAAGCAAGTAGTCTTATCCGAATCACCAATTGGCTCCCAAGCATATCAATCTCAGCATGCAGACGAAGCAATGAGATGGTATCATATCATGCCATCTCTCTAGTTAATGTCAAATCTCAAAATTCAATTCAAAATCACCACATCTCATGCACATCACACGTCGTAATACACCTGTCAAGGATTAGAAGAGTTGTAGGCCAGACCAATTTCTCACCATCACCTCGTATGGCGCAACTTCCATAGCAGAGATCATAAAAGAGTCTGGAGTAATAACTGCATATTTTTTCCCTTTGTCCCATCATTTTTCGAATACAACCAATCCTTGGCCATCCTAATAGTCAGTGTCACAGGTGTGAGAATCACCATTGTTGCGGTAAGTTTTCTTATGAGGTTTTCTTGGGACATTCTTAGATGGCCGTTTAAGTTTCACGTAAATCAGAGAAGGTATGAGTCCCGAAAAGTATCAGATGACACCCTGAAATGTTGTAACGAGCTCCACTGACCAGAGCTGTGATTACAATAACTGAGTTCATGATAATTACCAGAATATCAACCATAGTATCCCCCCAATGAATTTCGACTGAATCCTAGACCATTTGGTTGGTCGTATTCAACTCTCAAGAAAATCGTTTTCAGTCCAAGAAAGACTGTTGTTACGATGTTCGAAAAGATTTTGGAAAATCTGACTCTGCCATCGCATCCATAATGTTTCAAAGCTTTCAAAAAGAGACTCTATTCAAGTTTTGGGCACTAATGTTCGAACAACTAGTTAGTCATGTATAGCCAGTCACCTGAGCAAAAGACCTTAGCTTGGCCACAAAGCCACCGTTGCACCCTTGGAGAGGTGAGGGGAGCTTGTTGCGCCTCTTGGGATGTGCATGCTCCTGAGGATAGTGGCTCACAAGTGATCACAATAGTTTATTGTGGACAGTAATCCCCTAGATGCCACATGTTACCTATGTGGTGGTACCTCGAGCACTGTTGTGCTTGATGCGCCTCTTAAAGGACACAGATGCCTTTTTCATATCAGTCTTGATGCCTATAAATGTGCTCCTTCATTTATTCCACACACTAACCCATCAAACCCATTCTGGTTCTCTCACTTTCTCTTTCTAGAAAGTGCTTTCCTTTTCTACGGAGAAGCCTTTCCAGACAATCAATGCTCCAGTCTTGGATTCAGACGTACTGGTTCGATTCATACTATTGTTCATTAGTACATAGTATGTGAAAAGTAAAATAAATATTAGTATATTCTTATTTTATGTGGTTATTCTGCATGTTCACATATATTATGTAGAATAATAATTGGTCTATTATTATTTTTGCGCTGTTATTCTGCATATTCGTATCATGTAAAATATTAATTCGTATGTTCTTATTTTACACCGTTATTCCACATGTTTGTGTGCATTTAAAATAGGAGTTCACATATTCTTAATTTTATGCCGCTACTCTGATATAGCATAGGAATTCGTGTATTACCATTGTATACTGTTGTGCTCCCCATAGGACATGTGAAGTAGGACTTCATATATTCTTATTTTACATTATCATTTTTGACCTTGTAAAAGTCTTTCTGCTACATATCATGCATGGCGCGCCAGTCAAAATTCCGTTGCACTTTCAAATTCCCTGTAAAGAAAAATGATTTTCTTTCTAGTCAAACTGCGATAAGATCTAATTATTAGTACGGATATGTGGGCAGTCATTTGCGACTCGGTCCTATTCAGTACCTTTTAAATAACTCATCATTGCGAACCAATTTTCAAATCATTTCAAAAATCTCAAAAACCAGATTTTCTTCCCAAGTGAACCACAATCGGGTCTGATTCCCTATGGGATATGTAGGTTGCTCCTTTAGCCTGATCCGAATATTTTTCAAAACCCATCTAGTTTTATACTTAATTCTAAAGGCAAATTTATTTCTATTATGGCATTATGTTAAAGAACACAGTACCAAAAGGATGATATGGGGTGCCAACACCATTTCCACACGTAACAGTGAATTCCTGAATCCATCTCTATTTTCATTGACCAAAAGAAGAAATAATTTCAAAATCAAGCTTGTGACTCAAATGCATTTTCAAAATGAATTCATTTTGTAAAATCAAGTTGTATTTTTAAAAATCTTAAGTTACTACGTTCACGAGTAATTTGAGAGGTGTTCCTGGAACCCCTTACTGGATTTTGCAAAATGTCAGGTGGTGAATCTTAATTTCACAAAAGACCTCCAATTTCATGAAAGGCCTGAGTCACAATAAAGATTTCCATTTTCATACTGTCTCAATTAAGCGATAATAAATAACTTCTGAGTCCAGCCACTCCCGAGGAGGGAAAATTCTGGATGTGACAATTAGAATGGTATTGTCGTAATCAACAACTTGCTATTATTTTCTCTTATTCTTCTTCTTCTTTCTCTTCTCATTATTTTCTTTCTTCCTCATCTCCTTTCTCTTAAGGAACTTTGCATCTGGGTTAACAGGGCTGCAAAAATTGTGATGGAAAAAAAGGCCCTTTGTATGTGCCCCAGAGAGCTGAGTCAGGTGGTATTTTTCCTTTTATTTTTTGACATTACTTCACGTGGTTTTCTATTTTTCTTTTATTCTTGGGAAGGGTTTCTTAGTCGGACTTTTGAGGCATTTTTGTGCAAATTGCTGGAAGTTTCAGATACAAAAGGGTGTCGATTTTTGGATGCATTACCCAAGGCTTTTGAAGCTCGGTTGTTGAGTTTCTTTGAAGATTGGAGTCCCCTCCTATTTGTCAGTCAAAATGTTCAACCACTATTTGTAGCATTGAAGTTTTCTAGACTAGTTTTACCCAGAGATGTCCTTTTGTCTCTTTTGTAGCATCTTTGTACTTGGGTTCTCCTCTGGAAGAAACTGTTTGTGACATTTTGTATATTGCTAAGCTTAGATGTCTGAAGATAGTACTCTCCCAAGTCTAAACCACCACACTAGTAATGATCCAATACTAGTGACGTTTGTTAAGATCTGTCTGGTACTGATAACCCTACTCTACACGTTACACCTGCTATGCTTGATGTGAGGAATTATCTGCCTTAGTCTTAGTCGTTCAAGATATTTGTTAAGAGCAAAGGTAAAAAATGAGGTATTTGGCTGCCAAAACTATAGAACATGATCAATGGGGATTGGATAAGTCCACGCTTATCTCGTGGCTTCTTAATTGCATGCAGCTGGATATCAGTAATGGCTGTTTGTTTATGGACACTGCTCATGAGATTTGGGATGCAGTTGCACATACTCACAGAAGGGAAGTACGGCGCAAATTTATTGTTTGAAGTGTCAGATTCACAACACTAAGCAGATTGTGTCTTCTATTGATCTTTCTTCCATGCACTTCATGTATTTTGGCTATAGTTGGATCAGTGTCAGATGCTTAGATATGGATAATCTTGCAAATATGTTCAGACTGAAGAAGCAACTGGAACAAGGATTGCTGATTTTCTTGTCAGGTTGAATTCAGGACGGGGTGAGTTTTGTTCTAGGTACTTCTAATCCATGAAGACTCCAGGTCAGGGAGAAAGGAGTAAGAAATGTGGCAAGCCTTGGAATGGTGAGACTTCTAATGACAAAGACAAGTCGTTTTGCCATTTCTGCAATAACTCGATACATTATACCGATCATTGTTGAAAACTTTAGAGTCTATGGGGCATGTGTGTGGTGGATATGGTGTGGGTACCTTATTTGGTTCAAATAAGTCAATAAGAGAGGACATAACATCGCTACGACAAAACCTAAAACCGTAGGGTACAAGAATGGGTACGGTTGGGGTACATTTGTAAGAAATATATATTTACAATTTTGGAATAGTTGATTCGTAAAGTAGCGATTTAGGGTTAAAGGAAAGGTGAAAGAATAAAAAGAAGAGAGAGAGAGAGAGAGAGAGAGAGAAATTATTAGGAGGAAAATAATGAGGCCATAAACCACTTCTATACCGAACCAATATTTATATTGGAATCACCAATATAATTTCAAAACTATCTTAACAAACATAAGTATCTAACACCCCTTTATGCTGGAGTATAGAGATCGAACATGCCCAGCTTGGAGAGAAGTAGTTGAAAACTAGAACAAGTTAATGGTTTGGTGAGGATATCACCCAATTATTGCTCGGAGCGGACATAAGGAGTGACGATTTGCTTAGTTAGCAATAAATCGTGAATGAAGTCACAGTCAACGTCAATATGTTTAGTGCGCTCGTGGAAAATTAGAATATTAGCAATAAAGATGGCTACTTGAGTGTCACAAAATATCTCCATAGGTGTAGAGGTTTGGATACCGAAATCTTGAATAGGGGATCGAACCCATAACATTTCAGAGTCAATATGATAATCTGCTTCGCCACTAGAACGAGCAACAATATTTTGTTTCTTACTACGCCAAGTGACAAGATTACCATCAACAAAGGTACAATAATTAAAGGTAGACTGCTGATCAAGATGTCTTCCTGCCTAATTAGCATCACTGAAGCCGATCACATACAAGGTATTAGATGGACGATTTAACAAGCCGCGACCCATGGTACTTTTAAAGTAACGGAGAATACAACAAACAACATCAAAGTGGGGTTGACAAGGAGCACGTATAAGCTGATTAACAATCCCAACATCATAGTTGATATTGGGACGGGTAACAAAAAGATAAATCAAGTTTCCAACATGCTGTCAATAACGACTAACATTCAGGAAGGGCTCGCCTTGTTTAGCATAAAACTTAACAGTAGCCTCCATTAGAGTGTCAAAAGGTTAGGTCTTGAGAAGACCCATCTCGGAGAGAAGATCAAGCACGTGTTTTCGTTGATAAAGAGATATACCTTGAGAGGAGCAAGCAACTTCAATGCCAATAAAATAACAAAGAGTACCCAAATTCTTAGTTTGAAAGTGTTGCCTTAAATGCCGTTTTAAATCAACAATACCAACTGAGTTATCGCCCAAAATAATGATATCAACATACATAATTAATATAATAGTGCCAACATAATAGTACTAAAATCTATCAAACCATGTACATGGAGACTACTTCAAGCCATATAGGGACTTACGCCAACTACTAGGAACCGTATAACCGGGTGGTTGCTCCATATACACCTCATCCTGAAGATCACCCTTAAGAAAGACATTCTTAATAATTTACCCTGTATGTCTGAGTGTAGCTTTTGGCAACTAAACGTGCCTTAAGACGTTTTACAGAACTATCTAGAAGGCACTTCACTGTATAAACCAAACGACAACACACCGCGTGCTTCTCAGGTGGAAGAGGAGTTAGCTCCCAAGTCTGATTTTGACAAAGAACTCATTTCTTTATCCATAGCAAGTTTCCATGCAGACATTGGCAAAGCCTGCTTATAAGTGGACGAGATAAAAATAGAAGACAAGATAGAAGCAAAGGAATGAAGACAAGAGGATAAACGATCATATGACCCAAGCTTTGCAATAGGATGTTGGGTGCATGTAAGTTTACCTTGATGCAAAGCAATAAGTAAGTCAACATTATCAGAAGAAGGATCCAAGGGGTCACGAACATCTGTTGAAGAAGATGCATTGTCCATGCCATAAGAGACAGCATACCTTTCTCGAGATTGCTAATAAACCTGCAAATGAAGGTTAAAGGAGGAACCAGAAGGTAAGGAGACCGATAAAGGAAGAGTTAGAGAAGAGAAATACTCCCCCTCACGACAGCAGATGAGATCAATAGAGAGTTGTTGACCATAGGGAGCAAAGAAGGGAAGTAACTCAAAGAAGGTCACATCAGCACTCACAAAATAGTAACGAGACT
The DNA here is from genome assembly GCA_034768845.1 of Heliamphora exappendiculata. Lineage (NCBI taxonomy): Eukaryota > Viridiplantae > Streptophyta > Magnoliopsida > Ericales > Sarraceniaceae > Heliamphora > Heliamphora exappendiculata. The sequence goes on from JAOTRH010000006.1 coordinate 1,937,069, forward strand.
TAGGATGATAACACCGATACCCTTTTTGAGTATGAGAGTACCCAAGAAAGAAACAATTATGAGCTTGAGGTGATAACTTATCATGACTAGGATCAAGCACATGTAAAAAGGCAGTACAACCAAAAACACGAGTGAGGGAAAAATGTGAATTAGGATATAACAAGGAACAACGAGACTGGTGATAAAAAACAATAGACGACATGCGGCGAATGAAATAACATGCACTAAGGACGACGTCACTCTAAAAATGTTTGGGTACCTGCGCGTGAAATAACAAGGTACAAGCAAGTACAAGAAACATTTAACAAATGATGGTGCTTACGTTCAGCAATGCCATTTTGTTGAGATATGTGGGCACAACTGGTTTGTTGAATGATACCACGATCAACACAAAATGCACCAACAGAATATTGCATATATTCTAATGTATTATCAGACTGGAGAACTTTAATATGTTTGCCAAATTGAGTAAAAATTTTATTATAAAACATGGAAAGAGCATAAGATAATTTAGATATGTGTTTCAAATAAAATAACTAGGTCATACAAGAGTGGTCGTCAACAAAAATAACAAAATAATATATACATTAGGACTTGGAATGCGAGAGGGCCCCCAGATGTTTGTATGGACAACAACAAAAGACTCTGACTCGCGACTAGTACTACTACGGAAAAAAGAACTACAGCGATGTTGGTCTGACTAACAAGTTTTACATTAAAAAACAGATGCGTGACTCAAACAAGGAATGGCTAATTTTAGTTTAGCCACAGACGGATGGCCTAAATGAAAGTGCCACTGAAGAGGAGAAATCGTGGCACTCAAGGCAGATGTAGTGCGGGAAGCATAACTAAGAACAACATCAAGATAATAGAGCCCATTCTTCTCTTGCTCCAAACTAATCATCTTCTTGGTCTTGAGGTCTTGAAAGACAAAAAGTAGGGAAAATGATTACTGAGCAATATAAAAACTTTAGTTAATTGATTGATAGAATGCAAATTAAAGAGAAAATTAGGAACATAAAGACTAAAAGGTAAGGTGAAAGAAGGATATGAATGGAGAATACCTTGACCTTGGACAGGTCGAGATAAGCTAGCTAAGACAATATGATGCTTAATATGAGTCAAATTAGAGAAAAATGAGGGATTACTAGACATGTGAGAGGTGGCACCAAAATTGAGAACCCAAGATAGAGGTGTAATGGCTGCATAAGCAATATTACTTGAATTTGCTAACGCGGCATTGGAAGATGAAGGCAGAACAGTACGCAATATCTGAACTCTCGCTGAGTGTAGCAGTGAGAGCATCGTTAGAGGTGGAAGAAGACACCTTGCTAGAAGGCACAGAAGATGTTTGATACGAGACCTGAGAAGAGCTATTAGTGACCTGATGAACGTAATCTGGCTTACCATACTTGGCCCAGCAATAAGGCTCAGTATGATTAGTAGTGTTACATTAGCCGCATTTCTTATTACCATGAGAGCTACCACAACCACCACTGCGAGATATACACCACGAGATCCTTGGCCTCCACGTCCACTACGACTATAACCCCAAAAAGTACGACGACTACCATTGTTGGTAACTAATGGAGACGATTCTAAAACAGAAGGAACGTTAGGCGTACTAGATGATTGGCCCAAGGAGGAATGCAATAAGCGAGGATATGCATTAGCCGCAGTAGGCAAGATCTCACTACAAGATCGACCTTGATGATTTTTAGGCCCAAACTGAGTGTGATATGAGATCCCAATAAATTTTAAAAATTTATTATAAAAATTTAAGTACACAAAGGCCCTATTTGGGTTAAATTTTAGAGATTTTGCTTATTTTTATCTTTGCTGAACTTTTTTACATTTTTGACTAAATTTTTTTCTTTTCTAAATCACCTCAATAAGATGAACCGAAAAAGTAAAAAAATTTAATAAAAGAAATTCACTAAGGACGAAAATATGCAACATTAAATTTTACTTATTGGCTTATTTTGACTTATTTTTGTCTTTTCGGAATTTTTTTTATATTTTGATAAAAAATTTACTTTTCTGACTCGTCTCAAAGAGAGGGGTCGAAAAGTACAGTAATTTAACTAAATCATGAAAAAAGTTTACTAAAAACGAAAATAAGCAAAACGAAATAAGAAAATAAGCAATTACCCCAAACAAGGGCAAAATATGTTTGGACTCATGCTTTAACAAAATTTAATTTACAAAAAAATTGAATACAACACAGTACTACTTATATGTCAATCTTTTGACTTACGTATTATAAGCTTTTTAATAATATTTGTTTTATTCAATATTTTGCATTTGATTACAATTGGTAAAAATAAAATCAATATTTTAGGATTAGAAAGTTATGGTTTAAGTATATTTTGATCATAATTTTTTTTAATATTTTATTCGTATTATTTAGTATTTTGAATGTTTAAATTAATTTAAAATTATATAAAATTCTGGGTGACTTAGAATAACATTAAAATTGCTACAATTTTTTAAAATTAAACTAAAAGTAAGTAGAAAGACTTGAATTTGAGAACAAAAAATACAAATAACAATAACTACCATTTGTGATCCATATAACATTTTCAACATGAAATTAATTTAAATATATTCATATTGAATTTTAATCTAAATGGTGCCCTAAATTTTAGTAACAAATCGAGGGGTCTAGGCGGCAACTTTGCTTGCCTGCCCCTAGGGCCGGTCCTGTTTCACTAGTAAGAATTTGATCCTTAAACTCGCAGAGATTAGGTTCCAACCCAGAGAGTAAAGAGGTAATCATGTAGTCCTCCCAATGTCGCTTCTGTTGCTGCACATCAGTGGTGAAAGGAAGATGCTGCAACAACTGATCCTACAAACTCTTAAGCTGCCTGTAGTACTCAAATAGGGGGTTTCCAGACTGCTTGAGTGTGAAGTTTTGCTCATATAGCTCATAGACTCGTGAAACATTACTCTGGCTCAAAAAAGAATCAACAAGAAGGCCCAAAATCTGTTCGGAAGTGTCACAAAACTCCACAGTCGTAGCAATATGGGGTTCCAAGCTGTGCTACAACCAACCTATAATAATAGAATCTACATTCTCCCATGTAGAGAAAGTGTGGGATCATCGCTGGTTGAAGGAGGATGTGTGGATATATTTTAATCGTTGCTTGCCTTTGAGGAAAACTTTAAATGCATGCGCTCAAGCTAAATAATTAAGACTAGTTAACCATTTAGAGGTAACACATCTTGGTAAGTCACCATCCTAAATATTGATAGGTTATGTTTCATCCATATCAGATTACTCCAAAGAAGCATCGAATAAGAACCAATAACCAGATGTGATATAGACCAGATCAATAAACCAAAGAATAACAAATCCGAAGAAGGAACACACCAAAGAACAAATCTTGAACTAGGAACACAAGAGAAGTAACAATCCAGGAAAACAAGAAACCCCAAGCGCCGACCAAACCAAGAAGATTTTGATGCAACCAAACCAAGAACCACCTTGATCTAATCGAATGAACAGCTCTGAACCACAAAGAACAAGAGAAAAACTTGGCGCCGAACCAGGAAAAAAGGAGATCTGATGCAGAAAAAAACAACGGCAAACAAGAACCCTAGGAACCGACCACTCTGATGCTCAAAACATCTCCAATTGAGTTCGAATAAGCCAATTGATACCTTTAGGAGATTTCTAAGAGTGATTTTGGCACCCATAGAATTGATCTCAACATCTAAGATCAGGTATGATGCTCCAACAAGCAACTCTTGAACTAGGGTTTTGAAATTTCGAAAAAGATCCAATAAATCGAAAGACACATCAAATAGCTTTGAAAAATTTCACAAAAATGGCCATAAATCTTGAACTCTAGATGAATTGATGCAGTTCATCGGTGGCAACGTTGGTCTGTATCGATGATGACGTCAAGGTGACGTTATCGTATGAACGATGACATTATCTATTCGCAATTTCTCCAGATCGAGTCTTGAATGTTCCTGACATGTTTTAGAGTTGGATCGAAATGCTCTGATGCCAAGTTGAATTGTAAAATAGCGATTTTGAGTTAAAGGATAGGAGAGAGAGAGAGAGAGAGAGAGAGAAATGATTTATTAGGAGGAAAATAATGAGGCTTTTAAACCACTTTACACCGCACTAGTATTTGTATCAAAATCACCAATATAATTACAAAACTACTCTAACAAACATAAATATTTAAAGAGAGTAATACATTATATGTAACAATTAGGAAAAGAAAGTACAAAAAATAGTTAATGATTTAGTTGATTGAGGATCCAATGTTTAGATCAAATTTCAATGTCAAAAGTAAGGTACAAGCTATAGTTAGATGTCATGATACTAAATAACCTACAAACCAATGCTTAATTTTAAAAGCATGCAAAGTATAGAAAAATGTGGGTACATGTTTTGTGTATCTGTTACGTATGTAAAAGTATCAATATCCAATATGTACCCAGTGCGTGTGCGATGTATGTTTTTTGAAGTATCCATGCTTTATAGTCCATAATTTCCCTCATTTAGGATGTAAAGAAGGCCAATTTGACCATAAAGGTGGATCTCGTGCAGGCTACACTACTCTTCATCAATCTCCCAGAGTTGCTTCCACTATTACTTAGGTAGGCACCTCCACGTTTGAATTGATGACTCTTACGTGGGACAAAGTAGGAACTTTATATCACCTTATCTCATAGTTAGGCAAATCTGCCTATGCATTGGGTTTTGCGTATTCAAGTAATATTAGTACTTCTTTGAGTACTTCTTGTCACAATTTCTCACCCTTAGATCGTGAATCACTAATTCTAGAACTTCTGATCATATGATTGGATTATCAAAGTTATTTTATTCCTATATCACTTTTTCAAGTAGACAATAAGTAAAAATAGCTTATGGCTTCTTTGTGTGTATGTGTGTGTGTGTGTGGCAAAGGTTCAATTCTTGCTACCCGAACCATGTCTTTTTTCATCTGTATTACATTTTTCAAACCTCTTTACTAATCTTCTCTCGGTACCTTACCATACAATTTATTTATGTCACTTTCTTTCATATTCGTTATGTTTTTTAGGACCTTGTCAAGGGGAAGATGATTGGGGGTGGTAAAGAGATGGGATGCGTAGTATTTATTTTTTGTGTTTTAACGGTATTACTGTAGTTGTGTTGTGGGGTCATTGAATATAAATAGGTGTGAGATAAAGTGAATTGATTTAAAGTTATTTTTTCCTAATCCTCTCTCTCATTCTCTTGTTCTTTTACTATAACCTTAAATTCTTCAGTTTCTTACACTTCAACTTGATATCAAAGTGTTCGATTGTGCCCTAGAAATATTTTTGATTGTCCAAAATTCATAGGAAGGAAAAGAGGTGCTCACATCAGCATCTGTGATGGTGACGTCATACTAACATCAGCATTGTATGGTCGTTGATCATCGTCGATAGAACCTTTCGACTCATCTCAATATCTTGTTACTTAAGGTGATTTTTGTAAAAAATTTTGAATCCATCTGAAGCCTTTTCCTATTTTTGGATATTTTTTGAATTTAAAATCTTTTTTCGATAGGCAAATTGGACACCTTCTCGATATTTTCAATTCTTGGAATCTCCTTTCTGTAGGCACTAGAATTAGTAGTATGTGTGTGATTTGGTGTTAATCTTATGTTTTAATTGTTTATGACTTGAATTTGCGGAGAAAATCTAATCAACATTGTTCTTGAGGCTTCGGATAATTGTATTTAGGTGTCACACAACTTGTGTTTGGACAATACAGGGTAGGCTTCTTACGGGTAATCCTCTTTGGTCAAATTTAAGGTTCGCTTGTTGAGTGTTTTTTTTGTTTCAACCGGATGACTTGTTATTTGTTGTCTTTTGATGAAGACTATTGATCAGGATCTATTAGAGATTTTCTTCCTCGGTTGTTGGGTTGATCAATTTGTTTGTTGGGTTAATTTACTATGGCTGGGAAAAAAATAATGGCTCTAAATGTGTTACATTTAAGCGTCTAAATGAGCTTAATTATATGTCATGGGCTCAATGCTTTTAAAATTTTCTTCAAAGGTAAGAAGCGATTAAGTTACATCATAGATGCTCCTCCAACATTAAGAGATTCTAAATTTGCAAATCGAGAAAATACAAATTTTGATGTTACGGTTTGATTGTGGCATAGATTGAAGTCTCATATTGGCACTAAAGTAAAGTTTTGTGATACTTCAAAAATGATTTGGGATTTTCTTGCTGACTTCTTTTCTAATCGAAGTAATATTTCTCGAGTTTATAAGAAATTTTTTATCACTAAGCAGTCTGGTAAGCCTATAGCTGAGTATTATAGTAGTCTAAAGAGTTTTTAAGATCAATTGTCGCAATATCAACCTTTTACCAATGATTTAGTTCAACAGAAGCATTATTGGTAGGATTTTATGTTTGCATGTCTATTCTCTGGTTTGGACCCTGAGCTGCGTGGTTTAAAGACCAAATTCTTTCTATTGAGACACTGCCCACTTCTGTTGGTAAGCCTATGGCTGAGTATTATAGTAGTTTGAAAAGTTTTTGGGATCAGTTGTCTTAATATTAACCTTATGCCTCTGATTTAGTTCAACAGAGGCATAATTGGGAGGATTTTATGCTTGCGCTTCTATTCTTTGGCTTAAACCTTGAGCTGCATGGGTTTAAAGATCAAATTCTTGGTAGTGAGACACTGCCCACTGCCATCGATGCTTATTCTAGGTTATTGCATTCTTCTTTGGGCTAACTATATGTTTCTAATTTCTATCCCTATTTCAGAGTCTTCAGCTTTAGTTTCAAGTGGTGACAGTTGTGACAATGTTAATACGACCTCGTGGTGTTTGTGGAGGTCGTGGTAGATCATGTGGTGGCGGTCATTCTAGTAGTGGTGGTGATAGGAAGTGGGATCAGTGTGATGGTACTATTGACAAAAGTATGGTGAGCTTAACTATGCTCATCAGGTCAACAATGGGACTTCACAATTTAACTCGTGCATCTCTTTAACACCTCTAGTTAAGTGGCTCCTCTGTATAATTCTCATGATACACTCCCAACTTAGCTTAGTGAGCTGCTTCAGACATTACGTGTTACTTGTTTTTTTCTCTTTTTCTATTACTTTAGCAAATTTGGATAATATTAGCAAATTCAGATAATATTGCATGTACGACTATTATGGCTTCATCATGGGTCATAGATTTCAGAGTAAGTTCCCACATGTTTATTAATCCGTCCTTGTTTTCCAATTTGACTCTCAGCATCATTTTTCTTTTTTGATGGTTCATCTCGCCCGGTTCATGGGTGTGGCGTCCATCCTAGTCCAACCCTTTCTTCATCTTGTAATCTTTATGTTCTTGATTTTCATTCAATTTGCCTTCAGTTAATCAATTAACTTTGTTATATAACCTTTTCTCGTACTTGTGTTTTTAGGACTTCTAGAGCAAGAAAATGATTGGTTTAACCTATAAAATGATCTCTGTTGAATAGAGACGTCTCCATTCAATTTGAAGTTAACTATTTCGTTTTTGAGTCTTATGTTTACTTTAGAGTGTAAAACTTGTCAGTTCGGCAAGTATTACTGTAATTCTTTTTCTCATAGTAGTATTGGTCGCAAGTTCGAGTCCTTTTGATGTAGTCTACACAGACATTTAGAGTCCTTTTTGATTTCTAAGTATTATTGGATATTTATATTTTGTTATCGTTGTTGATGTCTTTTTTTGCATGACTTAATTGTTTTTAATGAACTGAATCTCTAAGTTGACTTGTGTTCTTTTTAAGTTTTCTAATGAAGTTTTTACAAAGTCTAGTAGGCACATTAAAGTCTTTCTAATAAGCTTCAGAATACGTGCAGTCTATTGTTAAATATTTTTGTGTTGATCAAGGTACTATTTGTTAGACTGGTTGTGCTCAGATTTCGCAACACAATGGTGTGGCCGAGCATATGTATCGCCACTTATTAGATGTTACTTGTATCTTACTATTTCAAGTGAAGATACCAAAACAGTTTTGGAGTGACGGTGTTTTTATTGCCCATTATCTTATTAATAATATGCTTCCTGCAATTCTCAATTAGAAATATTTATTTTTCCTGTTATATCCCGACTATGCCCTTCTCCCCTAACACTTAGGTGTTCGAGTGTTGCTTTTGTTCATGTTCTATATCTCAATTTTGATAAACTATCTTCTCGGGCTCATAATTGTGTTTTTCGCAGGTACTTTTGTACTCGAAGGGGTATAGATATTACCACCATGTATCTTGTCGATATTTTGTCAGTGCTGATATTATTATTATTTTGTTAGTCTACCGATTTCTTCATTTCAAGAGGTGACCTTATCTGTTGTCGTAGGGGAGGGGGATTCTTTCACTTTACCACTGCCTCTTACTCTCAATGTACACCCATCATCTACCCATCATTGGTAGATGTATCAACGCTCTCGAGATAAGAGCATTGTATCTTTTAGCCTGATATTTTCATTTTCCACGTCAGAGGTTCATGCTCTTTCCTCTTCCGTTCAGGATGACGACTTACTTATCTTGTTGCGGCTGTAGGAAAACATACTTATACTCAACATCCTATCGCTCAGTATGTTTTCATTTCTTTGCTAGTTATTTGTCTATTGTTTATGTTACTTTATCTCATAAGCAAGCTATGTCTTTGTTTAGCTAGAAGCACACTTCGATGAAAAATGAGTGCTTTACCTAAGAATTTGACTTGAGAGTTTACCCCTTTCCCTTTTGGGAAATAGGTTGTCGGTTGTCAAGTTAGGTGTACATAATTAAATATCTTTCTGATAGGTCCGTAGAGCGCCTTAAGGCTTGGTTGATGACCTAAAGCCATGTAAAACATATTGTGATACCCCATCTGATATCGGTTGGAGATGGAAAAAATGTCTGGTATATAATGAAACAAGTAAGATACTACTAATAACATAGGTTTAAGTATTTTGGACCGTGTTGGTAGGCTCTTTATTTAAGTTATTTGGTCAGTGGTTCATTTGGGTCGTTACAAATGGTATAAGAGCCAACCTTGGTTCCTATGTAGGACTTCGTGATTGTGCGGATAGAGGAGTAGAGGTTCTGGAGAGGGGTAGAGACCTCGAGATTGTATACCTTGTGCACGTTAATGGTCTGCTATTCCTAACCAGGCGAAGAACCTGGGACACGTAACAAGGGCGCTGCGTGTTTGAGTGAGGGATATTGTGATACTCCATCCGACATCGGTGAGAGATGAAAAATATGTCTGATATATAATGAAACAAGTGAGCTATTACTAATAACTTGGACTTAAACATTTTGAACTGCGTTATTAGGCTTTTTATTCAAATTTTTGGGTCAATGGTCCATTTAGGTCGTTACACATACAGTGTTGAAGTGATCATGACTTGTAGACCTTTTTGCCTGTTGCTCACCTTAATTTTATTCGAATTTTTCTCTGCAATGTAGTTAGTCATTTTTAGCCATTGTATTAACTTTATATTAGAAATGCCTTCCTTTATGGTGATCTTAATAAGGAAGTTTACATGTCGCAGCCCCTAGCTATGTTGTGTATAACAATGAGCACTTGTTTATTGCATGTGTAAGGCTCTGTTTGGTCTAAAGGAATCTCCTCGTGCCTGGTTTGATGCTTGATCTATGTTGTTCTTACGATTTTCGGCGTTCCACTTCTAATCATTCTACTTTTGTTTGTCATTCTTCTAGTAGGACTTTGTTCTAATTGTCTATGCTGGTTATATTATTATTTTGGTGATGATTTTGCTGGTATTGTTGACTTATAGCGGTATTTGTATCAACACTGTCATACCAAGGACTTATATGCTCTTCATTACTTTCTTGGAATTGTGCAGACGACCTTAGAGGATATTTTTTTATCTCAACACAACTATGTTTTTGATCTTTTACTTGAGAACGGTTTTGTCGGTGCTCGTATTGTTTTTACTTTTATGTATTCTACGATTAATCTTGATGCTGATTATGGAGATATCTTTTCTGACATTGAGTGCTATAGTCATCTCGTTGGGAAACTTATTTATCTTACAATTACTTGCTTCGATATTATTTATGTTGTTGATGTCGTTAGCCAATATATGCATGCTATTCATTAGCCTCATTACGATGCTGTTTGTCGTAACTTGCATTATTTGAAAAGTGCCCCCTGTTGCGATTTGTTACGTGGGTTTCTGCTTCTTTCTCTATTGTTGAACTTAGTGATGCAAATTAGACTTTGGTAGCCAATATATGCATGCTCTTCACTAGCCTCATTACGATGTTGTTTGTTGTAACTTGCATTATTTGAAAAGTGCTCCTCGTCACGATTGTTATGTGGGTTTCCACTTCTTTGTCTATTGTTGGACTTAGTGATGCAAATTAGACTTTGCTTTGATTGACGATCTGCATCTAACTATTGTACCTTTGTTAGTGGCAATCTTGTCACTTGACGCAGTAAAAAAACACATTGTGGTTGCTCGTCGAAGTCTTTGAATTTGAGAATCGTGCTATGGCACATATGACTTCATAGATGTTGTAGGTCCGATCTCTTCTCATTGCTTTTGGCATTTCTGCATTTGATACTTTGAAAATGTTTTGTGATAACTAGACTATCATTTTTATTGCTAATAATTCAGTCTCCCATCAGCGGACCATGTCTTTGTTTTTAGTCTCTCTCTCTCTCTCTCTCTCTCTCTCTCTCTCTCTCTCTCTCTCTCTCTCTCTATCACTGTGTGTGTGTGTATTTATTACTAGTTTTGTTCTAATTTGTTAGGGCCCATTTGGCAACTTATGTTTACCTTTTTTTTTTTAAAGATTATAAACTAAACAAAATCATGGTTGAAAAATATTTTTATTTTTAAAAAATGGTAGCCAATTTTCAAAATCTAATAAATTGTCCAAAAAAAATGTGCTTTTAGCCTTTTACTTATTTCATTAGCAACTTCTCATTCTCTAATTCCTCCTCTACCACCTCCGACCACTCCTATCTTTGACCACTATCACCGGCCACCTCCTCTAGCCATAGTCATAGGCCGCCACTTCCTGCCAACTGCGACCTCCAGTCACAATCGTTGTCGCCACCTTCGGACATCATCTTCGGTACTTTATTTTATTTCCTTATATATTTATGGAAGCTGAATAATATATATTTTTAATTTGAAATGTATTTCCAAAATGAATTTGTTATATATAGATTCAGGGACTTGGAGTCCCTTGCTTTAGAAGGGTTATTCTATTTCATCCCATCAGTTAATGAGCTCTTGGTTGGTGCTAGTAATGGGTTTGCATTTAACTTGGGAAAAAGAAAAATAAGAAAAGATTGTGCAGCTTCTGAATGAATCTTCTGAATGAATAAAAAAGGCATGTTGTGATTGTATATCCCTTCATTATATCGGCAAGATCTTTTTTATGTTACATCTCTTTTTGTCAGCATATGTATTGGCTTTTCTTTTTTTGAAACAGATGTTCTGATTTTCTTTCAATGAACAGGGGGTGCAACCTTGTGCTTTCTATCTGCAAAATGGTTACTGCAAGTTTGGGCACACTTGCAAATTTGATCATCCAATGGGAACAGTAAGATATAGTCCATCTTCGTCTCTTACAGATGTGTCGGTTGCTCCCTACATGGTTCGGTCTTCTCTCGCCACTCTGGCTCCATCATTTTCATATGCAGAGATGCACCCTGAGATTTTTTCAGGGTCTAAATTGGATCCCCGTTCAAGTAGAACGCCTTCTTCTGGAAACACTTCAAGTAGTTCGGTTGGTTTGATCTTCTCACAAACCGGGTCTGCATCACTTTCCGATGTCCAGATTTCAAGTCAGACTTCTACCCCTTTAAGCATTGGTATAGGCACGAGACAAGGTGGCGAGGTTCGCCGTTCAGGCTGAAACCAACCCTGAAATCCATTCACCGGTATCTACATCTGGCTTCACCGACATCTCCTCTTTTCTTGAAAATCTGGAAGCTTAATATAGCTTGTTGTGCAAAGTATTCTCTCTTACTGTCAAGGTTTATTGTGATATTGGTCACTTGGGATAGACCCTGCATTGCAACTGATCATTTGTGCATATAATCTTCTATGGCATCAATATCAATTCAATAACAAGCTAAAAGGGCAAGCCCCATGCGAAGTGTTCCTCACTGAGAAGAAAGCCATCTCCATCCGGTAAGTCTCTGACTGACCTTGCTACTGGGTATGTGTATGATGTCTTTCCCCCCCCCCCCCCTTTTTTGCATCATTTTGCAAATGAAAGTTCACTCAAATCCAGTTATTTATTTCCTTTAAGGCTTGACCTATGTTCATGCCTTTTTCTTCTTCTTTTATTCTGAATTGAAGTGGACCAACTCCCAATTTTGTAACTCCCAAACGTAGATGCCTAATTCCAAGAAGGTTTGAAAGGAAGTTCATACTTTTTTCTGGGGACTTATGTAGAAACCTTTTCAAAACCTCAGCAGAACCCAAGGGATCGATGAGTTGGTAATGGACCACACCTAAAGAAGTGGAGGTCTTGGGTTCAATTCTTCTTTAGCTCTTGAGGCCACCAGTACAACATTTTCATAGTTCTCAAGGTCTTGGTTTTGCCTGGTTTATATGTTCCCAGGCATACATGGACCCAGAATTTCCCCACAAGGGGTTTCTCGTCATCAAATAAAAAAAAAACCTCAGCAGGATATCAATCAATGCTGCCTCAAACAGGGATGTGAGAAAGTGATTGTAAACATTACTTTATTTTTTAAATCACAGAGAGGGTGCTTTTGACATGGTGCATGGTAACACCCTAATGCTATGCAAACCAAATTTGCTCACGCGGGCAAGTGTTGGATATTGGTGCTCCCATGTAAAATATTTTGTACTAATGGTTGTGGATGTGTTATATCATGTGATATATAAACCGTAGTAAGGTGGTTAGAAAATAGGGTTAACACAATATTATCATACCAAAATTATTGACACTTGTGATAATTTAGTGATTTCCAACATTATGCTTTATCAGAAATGCGACAGATACATAAACTAATCACAAAGTGATTACAGAAATGATCGTAGTCATCCATGTATATGTGTGAGAACCAAAGACAGTGTAGGTTTAGCATTCACATAGATAACGGAGATAATTTTTGGTAGTTGGTCTGTGATTGATTTATGTGTTCTTAATATTATGGGGTCTTTACAAGCTGGTTCTAAAAATTATTCATCCATCTCAAGTTGTGCACCAGCGTTAACAATAGTTCACAATTCCATTCTTTTATGGTTACTGCTTACATTCATCCGTGTCTATCTGAGATTTTGATTCACAGCCTATTTTTGAGGTAAATTGGGATCAAATTTAAAAGCAATTTACTCAGCTCTTCAATGAGCCCAAGTTGCTCGAATTGAATTTGAACTGGGGCAATTTTTTAAATTGATCTTCGATTGGACTATTTCAAGCCCAATTGATCGGTTTGAGTAGACACAACTATGTCCTCCATAGAGAGCTAGAGACACTCTGACTCAACAATGTTGCGTGCGTGCTGACATACGAAAAACACGAAACAACAACCAACAATTGAAGGGCAACAACATAATTCACTCTAAAAACATTGATGCTTTTATGCACGGCCCACTTGGAGGTTCAGATACTGTCCAGTTCGATCCGGCATATATTATAAATTGTTTGTATGAGGGTGGGCTCAAATGTTTTCTGTGCACCATCATTGCTCCCACAACCTTTGTTCACTTTCCTTAATGAGTAATGATTTAAAATGGTAAAACCCCTTTTCATGTGTTTTCTTTTTTTTTTATCCCAAAAAATCTCACTTTTTGGCTGTTGCTGCTGCTGCCCTTTAATCAAATCACAGATAACAACAAACCACAATTTTTGAACTTGAGATCACAAACAAATGTAAGCAGTCTTCATGTATTTTGACTGAAATATTGTATGTTTTTTATTGTTTCTGCTTTCGTTTATTTTGGGTATTTGTTACTGTTTAAATTATAGCATTTAGCTTGTAGATCAGGAAAAAACTATGAAAAAACTTAAATATTTGTGCTTCTAGCTTCTGATTGTAAATTAACTAATATAAATTTTTTAACAGACATTTGCAGTTTTTATTTAAAACTATAATTATATCTTTTCAGTTATAAGATACAAGTTCATAATTTTGATTACAGTACCATTGTGCTTTCAAAAACAGGACAATAAAAAGTTTGAAGACTTAGAATTTTTTTTTTACTTTCCTTATTTGGCTTTTAAAAAAAGTTTTTTTTTTAAAAAAAAAAAAAACTGACTTTGAACTAAATTACCCATCAAAAACATAAATTTGATTCATTTTCTTTGAAATGTAATGAAGCGAGTGCTTCAGTGCTACCTTTCAGGAGGCGGCAAAGCCTTATTAATGACTCTTCAAGGGGAAGTTTCATTGTTTGTTCCAAAGAATATTCATAACTTTATTATTATGTTCTAATAAAAATCATTGTTGTGCTTCTATAACCTGTAATCAAGTTTCATAACTTCTTTGGCACTATTGTGTCTTGCCTAATTTTTTTTATAAGTTTTTTGATTTTTTTGGCTTTTTTATAAAAATACATATATGAAAAAATGTGAAAAAAGTCAATTGATTATAATATGAAACCGAACAAAATTTTTAAAAAGTAAGTTTTTTTTTTGTTTAAAATATAAAAAAATTTAGAGAAGGCAAAAATAAGCTAAAATAGCCAATCAGTCAAATTTTATGTTGTTTATTTTTATCTTTAGTAATTTTTTAAATTTTTTAATAAAAAATTATATTTTTTCAGTTTATTTTATTGAGACTCTTCGAATTAAAAATTATTTTTCAGACGTTGAAATTTTTTTTAGAAAAGACAAGAATAAGAAAAAAAATTTATTCCAAGCAGGACACACTAAACCTAGACAACCTATTGACAAGATAAGAATAAGAGTGGCGTGGATTGAGAATAGCCTAATTGCATATAGGCCTTGTCTGTCGAAGGGCTTAAACTTCAGTTTTTTTGTCTTTTTAACTTAGAATTTTAAAAGTAAAAAAAGCTTTGTTTGGAAACTTAAAACTTTTAGTCTTTAAGCTTTTGGAAACTTAAAGACTTTTATTTATTTTTATATAAAATAATTTTATAAATTTTTAATAATATTATGTAAGAAGATAGAATTTCACATTACCCGGCTAGGGGCTTTCAATTGACATTATAAGGTGTGCTACACATTCAACTCACAAAGAGGCCTTTTTCCAATAGGAACAAAATCGTATGTGTCCAAGTGGCGAAAATCAGATAATATCTTGGTGTGAGATCTGGTAGAGGTCTTTTCAATTGGCGCCGTCTGTGGGAACCCTAGATCCACCACGTAGATCCACACGTTGGGGGTAATGTAAGATGATAGAATTTCACATTGCTCGGCTAGGGGCTCTCAACTCACCTTATAAGGTGTGCTACACATTCAACCCACCAGCATGCCTTTTTTCAAGAAGAAGAACAAAATCGTGTGTGCTCAAGTGGCGAAAATCGGACAATATCTTGGTGCGGGATCCAATAAAGGGGTGGTCCCTTCAATTCAGTATCTGGGATATAGTTTATTGCTACAATATGGTGAAGCACTCCACTGGGTCATACTACCTCAAGGCAAAGAGGGTGGCAGAAAAACTTGTCATCAAGTTATCAGACTCCGATAAATACGTCGACGATGACTTTCTTTTTATCATGGGGAATTTCGAGTTCAGTCCCGGGGAAAAGCAGGACATCTTCACCATTTTGAGAAAGGACGGACTGGGACCCGGTAGGTCCCCCTCCACCACCTGCTTGTTGATATGTTTAGCTTCGTTACTTCGTGTATATCTGGTTTCTGATGGTTACTTTCTGTTCGACACAGGTGAAATCGCGAACAACCGAGCTCGTGGACCTCTCCCTAGGGTTCATTTAGAAGACTTGAAGAGAGTTTGGGAGTAGAAGGGGCTTCCAGAACAACGTGGCCTTGGGAGAGCTGCCCATGTTCTCCTCAAATATATCCCGACCTACAGAAGCTTGATTAGGCCGAACACTTTGGGGGTTCGGATTACTGCGACTGCTTCAGATCCAGTCGAAATCCCAGAAGCTATCGTCCTTCCCTTCACTAGAGCGGAGAGGCAAGTGACCGTTGCCCAACCTTCACTCGTTGTAGCTGAGCCTGGACCCTCCTCACCGGGGTATACCATATCAATTTCATCTTCTTCATTTTCTTCCATTGATTTTTCTGTATTCGAAGAGATTGCTGACATGACCCAAAAGAAAGATGTCACTGCCGACCTCAGCCAATTCCTGACTTTGGGTGGTTTAAAAAGGAAAGCAACTGTTGCGCCTTCGGCACCAGCCAGCCTTGTTTCCAAGCTGGCGGAGGAGGTTGCTCCAATTTCAAAGGTCAAGTCTCCGCCACCACCGAAGAAGCTGAAGAAGATCGGGGGATCCCCACCAAAGGACAAGGGGAAGGAGAAGGAGAGGGAGAGGAAGGAGAAGGAGAGAGAGAAAAGAGAAAAGGGGAAGGCAGTGGCGGAACAGCTCGGTGAGGCCGAGCTGTGGTCACCCGATCTCAGGAGGGGTAACCGAGCCATCACCATTGATGACAAGGCGAAATCCCTGGACACTACTTTTGGTCTGTCCAAAGCTTTGTTACTCCCTGGTGATATGGAGGAGGCTCGGAAACTCCCCCACGAGCAGTTGGTGAAATCCTCGATTCGCCATTCGGTCCAGGTACTGCTTCCGAACATCTTTTTCGGTTGGTTCGATCCTTCATCTTTTGCCTTATGCTTTTCCTTATTCTTTCTTTTATTGTCCAGGGTCTCCAGCGCCTTGTGGCCGCGATGAAGAGATTGGAGGAGAGGGAGCTGGAATTAACGAAGCTATGCGAGAAGAATCAGCAGTACCTCCAACAGCTGTCAAAGATGAAGGCCAGCATCCGGGCAAAAGACAAGCTGCTCAGCACCGCTCATACTCGGCTCTCCGAGCTGGAGGTCTCCGAAATCTCCCTAAGGAATCATTTGAAGGAGAAAGAGGAGTCCCTGGCCGACACAGTGGTGTTTCTCGGTCAAACGGAAGCTGAACTGGATACGGCAAAAGAGGAGGCCTCCAAGGCCTATGATACCGATGTTGCTGAAGCCACTGAGGACTACAAGTCCCAGATTTATGGCCTCCAGGATGTCATTTTCAGCTTTGCCGGGAAGCTGCGCTGAAGGCCGCTGGAGTTGACGAATCTTTCCCCCTATACAAGGAGGCCCCCCTATCGAGCAAGCAGGTAGCGGAGGAGGTTAGCGAAGAAGTTGGGGATGCTGAGGCCGGTCTTGCTGAAGCTGCCGTTCAGGAGAACGCTGAGGCGAATGTGGCTGCGTCTGCAGCCATCGAGGAAGTGGGTACCCCGGTAGAAACCACCGAAGACTTTTTGGCCGCTCCTTAAAGGCTTTAAGTTCTTCTTCCCTTTATCCATTTTTGTACTACCTTTAAGGGCTTTCCTTGTAGCTTCGAGGGTTTCAACCCCTCTTTTATTAATGAAAAGAATTTTTTTACTTAAATCTTGCTTTCCATATTTGTACTGTCTCTGATTGACTTTCGTACTGATAGCCCCAGCAATTCGGACATACTTTCACACTTAACATTTTAAGCTTAATTATCCCAAATGTGGGCCCAAACTTTTAATCCTTTTATGTTTAAACATTCTAAGTATGAGATTCAACATCTACACTAAGGGCTTAATGAGTTCGGATGAACATCAAACTTAGCCTTATTAGGCTTAAGCATCCTAAGTATGGAATTAGCATCTATACTAAGGGTTAAATTTGTTCGGATAAACATCGAACCTAACCTTTTTAGGCTTAAACATGCTAAGTATGGGATTACCAGCAACGCTAAGGGCTTAATAAATTCGGATGAATATCGAACTTAGCCTTATTAGGCTTAAACAACCTAAGTATGGGATTAACATCCATACCAAGGATTTAAGTAGTTCGGATAGGCTTTGATCTTGGCCTTTTGAAGAGGTTCACTGTGCTTGTCGTACTCAGAGTATGCCCCCCAAGTTTTTGTCAGGAATATTAGTTTTTGTCAGGAATATTAATTGATAAAAACTTTAAGAGTGAAGGAAAAAGCTCATGCCGAACAACGGCGTTTTATTGAAAACAAAAGAATTACATCAAACTTTAAAAGTAAATTTTTCTGAGGTTATTTGCGTTCCATGGTCTAAGGACTGCCTTTCCACTTATGTCTTCTAGGTGGTATGCTCTAGTGCCTCTCTTGGAAGTAACCTTATATGGATCTTCCCAGTTCGGACCCAACTTTCCTTGTACAGAATTCTTCATATGGCCGAGCACTTTTCTCAGTACCAGATCTCCTAAGCCGAACACACGGTGTTTCACCCTCTTATTGTACCATTTGGCAATGTCTTGCTGGTAGGCTGCCAATTTAATGGTGGCCATTGACCTTCGTTCTTTAGCTAAATCCAAGTCCAAAGCCATTGTTTTATTATTTACTTCGGGGGTATTTATCTCTGTTCGGATGGTAGGTAGCCCAGCCTCTAGTGGTATGACTGCCTCCACCCCATAAGCTAAGGAAAAGGGGGTTTCTCCTGTAGACCTTCTTGGAGTAGTTTGGTAAGTCCGTATAACTGAGGGAAGTTCTTCGGCTCATCTCCCTTTAGCGGCATCCAGCTTCTTCTTTAGTCCATCAATGATGGTCTTGTTGGTGGCCTCAGCCGACCCATTACTCTGTGAGTATGTTGGGGTTAACAAGTAGTTCTTGATCCCTAGCCCCGAGCAAAAATTCTTGACTAATGAGCTATCGAACTGGGTTCCGTTGTCAAAGATAATTGCTTGAGGAATGCCAAACCGGGTGATTATGCTCTTCCACGTGAACCTCTTTAGATCGACATATCGGATGTTGGCCAGCGGCTCAGCCTCCCCACTTAGTGAAGTAATCCGTGGCAACAAGGAGATATTTCCTATTGCCTGTGGCTTTTGGGAAGGGACCCACGATATCATATCCCCACTGGGCAAAGGGCCATGAGCTGGTGAATGGGGAAAGGTCTTTGGCTGGGACGTGTATATTTGGACTGAACCACTGACACTTCTCACACTTCTGTACGTACTGCTCTGCGTCCCTCTGCATATACGGCCACCAGTAGCCCTGAGAAATTGCTCGGTGTGCTAACGACCGTCCTCCTGTGTGACTGCCACAAATTTCCTCGTGTATTTTGAACAAGAGGTATTGGACTTTGTTCGGGTGTACACCGAAAAGGTAGGGCTCAGTGAAGAACTTTTTATATAGATCCTCCAAACTGGATACCCAGAACCTGGCTGCCTTCCTCCTCATAATTCGAGCTTCTTTTTGGTCGGCAAGTTGTTCGCCTTTGACCAAATAATTTTTCAAGGGATCTATCCAGCAGGGACCTAACTCCGAACAGTAGATTGGTTTCTCCTCGTGGTTGGTAATGCTTGGTTGTTGGAGGATCTCCATTGAAATCACCCTTTTTTCTCGGAGCTAACAGCTAATGCCAAGCAAGCCAGTGAATCGGAATGGTTATTTTCTCTGGATAAGAGCTGGGTGATCTCAAAACTTGGGATGTCTTTGGCCAATTGTTGTGCTAGCTGAACGTACGCCTGCATTATGTCATCTCTGGCTAGGTATTCTCCCTTGAATTGATTTACCACCAATTGAGAATCACAAAATACTTTGAATCTTTCTGCCTTCAGCTCAATGACGTCCCGAAGTCCAGCTACTCAGCCTCATTGTTAGTGGCCTGGAAGTCAAACCGAACTGCATTCTCAATGAGGGTTCCTTCTGGGCTGTACAGCACAATCCCAGCACCTGCTCCTTTGTGGCATGACGAGCCGTCCATGTACAGTCTCTAAGTGTTCTCTGAGTCTACATTTGCTGGCTTGGTGGCTTGCCCCCAGTGTCCATCGAACAATTCTCCTCGCTGAATTCGGCTATAAAGTCGGCTAAGACTTGGCCTTTTATGGCCGTCTTTGGACAAAAGGTGATGTCGTGCTCCCCATGCTCCACGGCCCATTTCGCTATTCTTCCTGAAAAGTTAGCTTTTCATAATAATGCTTGAAGAGGGTGTTCGGTGATTACCTTGATCGGATGAGCTCTGAAGTAGTGGATGAGTTTCCAAAAGGCAACGACCAGGGCCAGTGCAAGCTTCTCCAATGGCAAGTATCTTGTCTCTAGGTCAAGAAGGACCTTACTCACGTAGTAAATTGGCTTTTGGGCCTTGTCTTCAATCCTCAGGAGGACCGCACTGACAGCTCGGCTCGATACTGCAAGGTACAAGAATAGGGTCTCTCCACTGTTTGGCACCGTTAATAGTGGGGGAGATGAGAGGTACTGCTTTAGTTCGGCTAGGGCTCCCTCACTTTTTTCATCCCACTTAAACTGGTTATTAGCCCTCTTCATTGCTTTGAAGAAAAGGTAGCACCGATCAGATGTTTGGCTAATGAAGCGGTTGAGCACCGCGACCATTCCTGTCAACTTCTGGACTTCTTTCAGGTTTTGTGGACTCTTTAAGTTCCGTATGGCTGATATCTGTTCGGGATTTACCTCTATTCCTCTATGAGAGACAAGAAAACTTAGAAATTTTCCCGAACTGACTTCAAAGACACACTTGGAGGCGTTAAGCCTGAGTTGGTAAGCCTTGAGGATTTCGAATGTCTTTCTCAAATCTTCAAGGTGTTTGTTCGGGTACTTAGTCTTTACCACTATGTCATCTATGTAGACTTCCATGGTTTTGCCAATCAGATCACTGAACATCTTTGTTACAAGCCTCTGATAAGCGGCACCAGCGTTCTTCAATCCTAATGACATTAACTGTAGCAGTAGATTCCTCAAGGAGTAATAAATGTTGTCTTCTCCATATCTGGGGGGTACATTGCAATCTGATGGTATCCTCTATAGGCATCCAGGGAACTCATTCTTTCATACCCTGTCATTGAATCGATGAGTTGGTCTATTCAGGGCAGAGAAAAGCAGTCTTTAGGGCAAGCTTTGTTAAGATCGGTGAAGTCAACACAGACTCGCCACTTTCCATAATTCTTCTTGACTATGACAGTGTTTGCCAACCAGAGTATGGGCCAAATTCCTTGCCGCCAAACTCACTAAGAGTTCCTTGCTCCGTCGCCGAACTCCTGCAACCACCAAGAACGCCGTTAGCACCTTCCGGCCGGTTGTGACTGGGAGACACTCCGACGCTCAAGTTAGATATCTCTTAGGGAGATTTCTAGTCAAGATCTTGAGCTAAAAATTACGTACTTGGTGGTTTGGGATGCCTCTCTTTATATAAGGGTTAAGACTAATGAAGGCTGAATCCTCATAGTATTCTACCTCTTATTATTTAGGAATTGTTGCCTATCCTTTAGATACGATTTGTTTCCATCCTATGAATTTGTTTATGATTTTCTTCTGTCATGCTCGTCCGATCAAACCGTATCAAGGATGGAAACTTATTTTCTTATTTTAGGGGACGACATGGGTTTTATTGGTCCAAACTGCCCCTGCCTGGAGTAGGTCGAACTCGTGAGGTCCGAACAACTGATGGCCCGGGTTTCTTCGGAGGCCGGACCAGTACGTTTTGGGCTGACCTCTCTTCTGAGGCCTTAGTCCCATCTGATTAGGCTGGGCTTTTAGGTCTATAACTTTTTTCCACCCTCATATTATAATATTTATTATACACATATTTTTTATATAAAAAATTATATTTTTAAATTTTTTTTGTCAAAATCTATCACAAGATTTATATTTAATATAAACTTATATAAAAATATTTTTTTTAAATTATAATATTTTTTTTTTTAAAATTGAAACCAAGTCTTTTA
>JAOTRH010000006.1:1965761-1999802 GCA_034768845.1 Heliamphora exappendiculata
TTGCTTTCATCTTATGTTTGAAAGGGTAAAATTAAAATTTATTTAATTTTATTTGTAGAAAGATAAAATTAAAAATTATTATCAGAAAAACTTAAAAATCCTGAAGATTGAAAAATATGAGGCTTTTTTATTTTAAACCAAAAAGCTCAAAAGCTTTACACATAAAAGGCCAAAGAAATGCCAAATAAGCTAGGAAAGGAATTGACCAAAATTGCTTTCATCTTATGTTTGAAAGGGTAAAATTAAAATTTATTTAATTTTATTTGTAGAAAGATAAAATTAAAAATTGTTATCAAAAAAACTTAAAAATCCTGAAGATTGAAAAATGAGGCTTTTTTATTTTAAACCAAAAAGCTCAAAAGCCAATTTTTAAGTCAGCTTATCTATTGTAATTATTCAACTGTGTGCAGTACAACAAAATAAGAGTTCATTTGATTTAACACAACAAGTTAGACGTAAAAAAGTCTAGACTAATTGAGAAAAACTACATATATGTAATGCACCATAATACATCGAATACATATGGGACAACTAAAATCAGCTTATGTCTACTAAAAACTACGTATAGCACACAGTTGAATAATTGCAATAGATAAAAAAATATTTAACTTTTATCACAACCTCGTTGTTCTTGTGTGGGGTGCAAATTTAATAAAAAAAATATCACAGTTAACTCGTCAATAGTTTAAGGTCATAATTATGACCAATTTAGTAGATATTTATTTTTTAAAAAAAACAAAAAATTGATGAATAGGACAATTTGTAATACCCCGGTACAGACAATAGTTGTAGCAACCCAATTTAAAATGACTAATGTATCCAACCCAAACCCTAATATTAGCAACGATTAGTTGACAAGATCTTAGGCCGCTAGAAAGATGGTATTCCTAACTCGGCCTGAAAATCCTAAAGAGATCAAATGCTCATAGGCAAAACTCTAATACTCATAGAAGACTCCTAACATTCTAAATTATGGATGGTAACCTTGACTAGGGCTGAAAACCCTAATTTAATCCGAAAACCCTAAAGAGATCAAATGTTCATAGGTAAAACTCTAATACTTAGAGATGACTCCTAACATCCTAAATTAAATAAATAATATGAAATATTAGATTTTTTTTTTTATCGGGAGTACAAGGGCAGCGGGGAGCAGAGAGAAGAGAAAGGGAGAGGAGGGAGAGAGGGACTCGAACCGCGGACCACCTGGGTGAGGAGTTTTATGGGAAGGTAAATTAAGTACTGAGCTGCCAAGACTCCTCATTAAATATTAAATTAAAAATTAAAAATTCTCATAATTTAGGTAAAATGACCATTTTGTCCTTTGTACAATAAAAAATCTTAAAATTTTAAAATTTGACACATGAACATCCTAAATAAGATATTTAAATATAATTAAATAATAAAAGACAAAATAATATCAAAAAACAACAAAAATGCCCTTAGTGGCCGGCCACATTGGAGTTTGTGTCCAAAAGCCTACACCTGTTTAATTAATTGTTACAAAAATTATGATAATTCATGGAAAGACTAAATTAATTATAAACACATTAATATAATAGATTTTAGTAGATTAAGATACCAAAAAGATACATAAAATTAATAATTTATGTATTTTCTTGCACAAAATGATACCAAAATATAATTTAAACCCTAAATTAATACAAAATAGCTTTTAGTCTACCCCAAACAAGCCCTTAGATGAAATCCCTAGCGGCTCTATCTGATTTGTGTAAGTCTCAAGAGCATTTACACCTCCTATGCAACCAATCAAAATCTTAAAAAATTAAAAAAATACTTACACCATAATTATTAAATATATTATCAAAATTTCTATAAATAGGCCTTATATCCCTCATTCTCCTCCTCATTTTCGTGCAACATAGTGAGAGAGAGAGTTTAAAAAAATATTCTAAATGTTCTCAAGAGAACAAGGACAAGCTAAGTGTAAACTACAAAATCAAGTCCCACTCTTCTTCAACCTTTAGAGTATTAAAACAAGTAAGTAAATCCCCTAAAACCTTCTGATATTCTCCTATAAGATAGACCTCATCTATAATGAACTCTAAAAATAAGAAATAAGGAATAACTCAAAAAGACGTAGTGAGAGAGAGAGTTTAGAAAAATATTCTAAGTGTTCTCAAGAGAAGAAGGAAAGAAGAAGGAAGAAGAAGCTAGGTGTGAGCTACTAAGTTAAGTCTCCCACCCTTCCTCAATCTTTAGAATATTAAAACAAGTAAGTAAATTTTATAAAATCTTTTGATATTCTCCTATAAGATAGACCTCAATCTATCTCTATAATGAACTCTAAAAATAAGAAATAAGGAATAACTCAAAAAGGCGTCGTAGGAGCAGTTTATGGACTGTTTGTGTATGATCAAGTTTTGCATGTGCTTGCATGTGTATATTTTTGAGTTTTATGACTTGAATATTTTCTAGAGTTTTGGTTTGTATGTGTATATGACACGCATGCAAAGAAAATACCTCAAAAATGAACACAACATGAGCTAAGTTATCAAAACCCTAAATAACCTAATTTTTTGGACATGCAAACATTCTGCTACCAACTTTAAAACATCACAACTAATTTTAGAAAAATGATCTTAAAGTGAGTTTTGTGTCCAGACCTATCTTTTGGAGTTCCCTTTCATACAAAATTAATTTGAAGTGATTTCGTTGGGTAGAACTCCAAATATGTCATTTTTTCCAAATAGTGTCAGATATTGACCACTCTGAGTTGGAGTCTTAAAAACTCTAAGTTAAAATAAGAACCGAGCTTGGGTCAAAACATAAAATTTGTAGATGACACATTTATCTTACTATCCACCAGAAATGATCCAAACATAGGAAGTCTTGTAGGTGAAAACACTTCTCAAATTCATTGTTGAGATCTAGTAACTGACAAACCACTTTGTCACACCTTTTTTGTGAAATCAAAACTCTAAGTTTTTAGTAACCAAATCCAAAAGTGATAAATATGAAAATTGTAGTTAGCATATTAAACTAAATGATTAGCAAATATCAGCCCAAAATACCATTCGATGGTACCCCAAAAGATTTTGAGCATTCTTTGTTGAAAATCTACTCTGCAGACCCCTTTTAGGCTGATTGAACCCTTGTTATAAATTGGCCAAAATCTCAAATATTGTTCAAACAACTTTCCATAGCACTAAACATAAAATTTGTAAGGGACACCTTAAACTAAGACCTCCCCAAAAATTAGAGCCATATCCCCTGAATTAATACCCCAAAATCGTGGCCAATAAAGGCCCAAATTCTGTGTTTTCCTCTATAAAGTGCTAAACGATTTTCACTTAAATAGTAGCGTGCCACACTATTGAACTTGAATATATAGATTTTAAATGATTTATGTGAATGATCATGTATGAAATTAACAAAATGAGGATTAGAAACCATGCTAGTAGGTTGGAACTATATCACATGAATTGTAGTTTATACTTCATATATTTGTACTTTATACTTTAGTGAGTTGTACCTTGTGCTATAACATATGTTGTGCTATTATCAATTGTACACGGAAAACATATTGCACATCATGAGCATTCCAACATTTGCATCTTGGGTTATCGGAGTCTTTTCGTATCTATCGTGGTGGGTTGGGTTATATTGAAATTATTCTTTTCTCGGCTCCTAGTCTAGGGCATCCCTGGTAGCCATTTTTGTAACTATTTTGGGATATATTTCTTTTAAGCACCCTAAGTGTGTCCCCGGTGTTTCAAAAGAAATATTTATTATTTATGAATTCTGTTGGGCACACGGGTTCATCACTAGCACTCTAGTTTTGGTAATTTAAACATTTAGTTGATACTAAGCGAGCATCCTAGTTTTTAATGTGGATAACCCCATAAAGTCCCATCATGAAAATGACAATAAATTCCTGAGGCAACAATAATATAAAGTCTCGTCACTGTATTGACAATAAGTCCCTGAGGTGGCAATAATATAAAATCTTATCACGGCATTGACAATAAGTCCCTTAGGCAGCTATGACAACAAGTCCCATCACGGCGATGACAATAAGTTTCGTCACAGCGATGACAATAAATCCCTAAGGCAAAAATAATGATAATAAGTCCATGCAAGTAAGAGAAATAAGTCTTAAAGTGAAACTTCTATTTAATTTTTGGATACAAGTTGGGTTGGGCATCTACATTGCATTCATCTGCATCATGCACTCGCACAATTATTCTTATATATGCTTACCCTGTTGAAAAAGTTAAATTGTCTGTCACTTTGGCCTTAAATTGTATTGGGTATTATACGATATGTATTATAAGATATTTTGTTGTAAGTTTGTTAGACAGACGGTTTAGGAAATTTGCTTTTGGACAAAGCTCATGGCATTTGTTCCACTTGTGAGTGTGATGAGTTCTTTGAGAAAGTCGCCCTCGAAGAAGAAGACGGAATTGAAGAACAGAGTGAGTGGCAGGAGCCAGCGGACCCCGACAATACTAACTAAAGAATTGAGTTTTTACCTTTTGTTCTTTTTGTTCTGTTTCCATGAGCGTAATGTAAATTTTTGTTGAATCCGTTGGCGAAACTATAATTGTTATGTATTTTAATCAGTTTCAAACTCTTAATGATGTACTATTTATGAAATTTAAATATGAATGAATAGCTAGAATATTTTTCTTATCTATACTTATGTATGTTCCGACATGCCCAGAGGACAGGGCGTAACAGTTGGTATAAGAGTCTAGGTTTAGTGAACATTCAGGCCTTGAGTTATGAGAAACCATGCATTCTATCACGTAGAAGCTCTGTAGGATGCGTTGTATTAATTATAACTATCATCTATATATTATAAGAACTAAAATCTGCTGCATCTAAATCTTATAGTAAGTCATGTTAGGATATTACCAGGATCAGAAGCTGCAGGGAATCTACATGCGAAGGGCGAGTAAGAGCATCGAGATCAAAAATCGGAGATTCATGCAACACATTATTTTATTTTAAGGGGGGTAGACGGGAGTACACACTAAGAGAAGTTTCAGATATCATCTTGAGAGCCACCGTTAGAACTCTATAACTTCATCCTTATAAGTTCTTTTCTCATTTACCCTAAACCCTTATATCAACTTTTATACCTGATTAAAGTTCATTGCATATCCTTCCATCTTATATCCTCAGTCCTCAACGGTACCGTCAAGTGTTGTTCGTCGGTAACCCTTATGCACCCAAGTTTTGTTGATAATCCTATTAAAAATTCAATAGTAGGAAATACCTTTATCCTCAAGTTTTAACGCCTCAATGATGATTGGTATTTGCATTTTATTCTCCTCTGATTCAAGCCAGCCTCCTTGAACTAACTCTTCTTTCATAGAACTCGATATCAATTTTTTGTTAATTACCCGTTCTGAACATTTGACATTGATAAAATCTTTGCCATCGTTCATCTTTTCTCGATTTTGAAACCTACAATCTATTTTAGTGATTTTTGTGAATTCTTTTGTACACTCTTAAAATCCTTACCAGGGAAGTAGACTTAGATACTTGAATTGAAGTATGTTAGGCCGACGTAACTTCAGGGCAATTATCTAGTTTAATTGCCTACTATTTAACATCTCTTTTATAGAATCTAATTGTACTAGATTAGTTTCGATGACATTTATTTAAATATTGTTCACTATCCTTCTCTTGCTTCACCTATATTTGAACCCCAAATAACCACTCAATTTGTGTCAACGGTGACTGCATTAACTGCGACTATTTGACCTCATACAACCTATCTTTTGAACCATCTTGGAATCTTTTTTTGAATCTCGATAAAATATTTGTTCACCTTCCCTAAGCCATTCTAACCCCCAACCACGTATCGTGCAGTCTAGTACATCATTCGAAATCCTCAGCTAAACGTTTGACCACTCGCTACACGCTACCCTAGGTCACCTCTTCTAAGACCAAGATCGAAGAGAAACGATAGTTATTAGAATTTAGCGCTTCACAAGAAACTCGAATCGTGCACATCCTTAGAAGAATCACCTGGTGCATCATCGAGTCGCAAAGCATATCTCAACCTAGAGTTAAAGCACAAAATGTCTACCAACGTTCGCGCTTAACGTATTTTGAAGATCAATAACCGATAGCAAGAACTGCTAAGTAGGAGCTCATACAAAATCTCTAACTGAGACCTACACGAACGTTCCTATCGCCATCACTGATAAAGCTCACATGGGAACCGATGAAGTGTGGTACGTGGAAGTACAATGGAAACACTACGAAAACTTGGAAGTAATGTGAGATTACACGGTCAAACTCCGATGGTTTTATCCACACCTATTCTGGTTGGGTCCTTATGTGTTATGTGCCTCGCTCTTTGTAATCGCTCTTTGTAATCACTCTTTGTACTCGAACTCAAATGATAAGAAATGAAAATGAATGAGTCTTAAATTAACTCCCCAAAATCTTAAAACCTAGAAACAGTTAAGGCCTTAAAAAGAAGACTCACTAGCCACAACACCTTCTCTCTTTATTCAGATGGCAGGTAGATAACATAACCATCAACGGTCAGCAAACGGACCCGTAGACAAAGAAGTGCTAGGTTTAGCCCAAGTATTGCGTGAGCATGCCACAAGCATTAACCGTCCTCACATCCGAGATAGGGCATGGTTCTTATCAAAATTCAGAAAATAATGAGCTCCTACGTTCAAGGAAGGAGCTGAACCGAGAATAGCCAAAGAATGGCTGAGAGCTATCAAGAAATTGTTTAACTCTATGGGAGTATAAATCGATGCCAATCGAGTGGCTCTAGTAGCAGACCTACTGGAAAGAGAGGCCAACTACTGGTGGTCTATGATAAATAACACCCAAGATGTGACAGCTCTGACTTGGAATCAGTTTGAAGAGTTATTTTTGAAAAAGTACTTCCCAGCTCCCTTCCGACAAGGACAAGTCAGAGAATTTATGGAGCTAAAACAAGGATCTATATTAGTAACCCAGTACGTCAACCACTTCGAAGAGTTGATCCGATTCGCCACGACCATCATACTGGATAAAGAATTAAGGGCACGAAAGATCGAGTGGTGCCTAGAACCCTCTATCTGAACTAGGGTCATCTACTTACAGCTTCTGACTTGCACTCAAGTAGTACAAGCAACCCTATTGGCGGAAACAGACTTAGCTGACTCTAGAAGGATTTGGAACCAGAAGAAAGAAAACACCAGCTCTTGAGGACCAGTAAAAGGCAACCGAGTGTTTGTTCCAAGGAAGCCATATCAACCGGAGAATAGACAAGAGCAGTCAAGGAACTCCTCTACCAAATTTATAGTCTACTTTAAATGTCACCAACCAGGACATAAGAGGTCTGAGTGCCCGTACCTAGGATATAGGACTGTAAACAACCACTCCCAATAGTGGAGGCAACCCCAAAACCAGTTACCAAAGTACCTGCAGCCAATTCAGGTCGCCCGACTAGCAACTAACCAATGAAATAGGAGAGGAAGGCCACCGCTTAACAAAAACCAGAGGCCCCAGGGAGGATGCATCTTTGCTCTACAAAGGGAGGAACTAGAAGGAAGGAACCTAAGTTATGCAAGGTGTGTTCGTGCTATTCAATACCTTAATAAAAATATTGTTTGATTCTAGACCATCCCATTTTTTTCATATCTTTGGCATGTAGGCAATCTTTGTTCATAAAGCCCAAAGTGTTAGATCAAACTCTAAACGTCGATACACCCTTAGAATATCACACGCAAGTAGATATTATTTATAGAGCGTGCATGTTGAGAGTACCAACACCCTTATGACATTCGACCTGCAAATCAGGCATTTTAACAAATACGACGTGATTCTCGAAATAGACTAGCTCTCTGGACATCACACTATCATACATTGCCAATAGGAGAAGATATAGGCACAAGTAGAGAATAACACTATTGTACGGATTCAAGAAAAATGACATGAAGCCCTGACACCGAGTAACACGAAGGTGTGTAGATCAAGTAACTTCAATGTAAGATTAGCTTACATTCTTGGCAATTCAAACGCCCTAGCAACAATCGAGTTACCACAAGTTGTGTGTGAATACAAGGACGTAATTTCGAGGAGAGCTCAATAGAGACCCAAGGCTAGGTACTCCAGAGGAAAAGCGATTCTGTTAATAGAAGCTCTAGGGTAGCACCGCGGAAGTAAGAAAGTCAAGACGAGAAGGCATAACGCTAGTAAATCATCCCTAACCATTCACATGATGAAGTACGATATAAAATTTTGATGACGAAATTTGTTTAAGGGGGGTAATTTGTAACACCCCGGTACAGACCCTAGTTATAGCAATTCGATTTATAATAACCAGCTTATCGATCCAACCAAAATCCTAGTATTATCGACGATTAGTTAACAAGATCTTAGATCGCTAGAATGATGGTAATCCTAACTCGGCCCAAAAACCCTAATTCAATCCGAAAACTCTAAAGAGATCAAATGCTCAAGGAAAAAACTCTAATATTCAGAGAAGACTTCTAACATCTTAAATTAAGTAAATAACATGAAATATTAGATTAAAAATCAAAAATAAAAAATTCTCATAATTGTGGTAAAATGACAATTTTGCCCATAGTATAACAAAAAGTCTTAAAAATTTAAAATCTGACACATGGACACCCTAAATCAGATATTTAAATATAATCAAGTAATAAAAGACAAAATCACATAAAAAATGACACAAATGCCCTTAGTGGCCGGCCACATTGGAGTTTGTGCCCAAAAAGTGACTTTTTTGCTTTTTTAAGCTAAAAAATGAGAAAAAACTGTATAAATTAAGTATTATTATGACTCAAAACTTTTTATACAAGTAATATACATAATAATATAACAAACACAATAAATAAATAAGTCAAAAAGTCAATTCTTGTTAAACTAACTTAAATTGACTTAAAAATCTACACCTATTTAATTAATCGCTACAAAAATTATGATAATTCATGAAAAGACTAAATTAATTATAAGCACATTAATATAATGGGTTTTAGTAGGTTAAGATACCAAAAAGATATATAAAATTAATATTTTATGCATTTTCTTGCATAAAATGGTACCAAAATACAATTTAAACCCTAAATTAATGCAAAATAACTTTTAGTCTACCCCAAACAGCCCCTAGAAGAAATCGCTAGCTGCCATATCTGATTTGTGTAAGTCTCAAAAGTATTCCCACCTCCCATATAACCAATCAAAGTTTAAAAAAATTAAAAAAATACTTACACCTTAATTATTAAATATATTACCAAAATCTCTATAAATAAGGCCTTATATCCCTCATTCTCCTCCTCATTTTCATGCAACATAGTGAGGGAGAGAGAGTTTAGAAAAATATTCTAAGTGTTCTCAAGAGAAGAAAGAGAGAAGAAGGAAGGAAGAAGGAAGGAGAAGTTAGGAAGGTTTAAGGTGTGAGCTACAAAGCCAAGTCCCACCCTTCCTCAACCTTTAAAGTATCAAAATAAGTAAGTGAATTTCATAAAATTTTCTGATATTATCCCATAAGATAGCTCTCAATCCATCTCTATAATGAATCCTAAAAATAAGAAACAAGGAATAACTCAAAAAGGCATCGTAGGAGTAGTTTATGGACTGTTTATGTATGATCAAATTTTGCATGTACTTGCATATGTATATTTTTTAGTTTTATGCCTTGAATATGTTCTGGAGTTTTTGTTTGTATGTGTATATGACATGCATGCAAAGAAAATACCACAAAAATGAACACAACATGAGCTAAGTTATCAAAACCCTAAATAACCTGATTTTCTGGACATGCGAACATTCTGCCACCAACTTTAAAACATCACAACTAATTGTAGAAAAATGATCTTAAAATGATTTTTATGTGCAGACCTAGCTTTTGAAGTTTCCTTTCATACAAAATTAGTTTGAAGTGATTTCGTTGTGTAGAACTCCAAATATGTCATTTTTTCAAAGAGTGTTTGATCTTGACCACTCTGAGTTGGAGACCTAAAAACCCTAAGTTAAAGTAAGCTTGAGTCGAAACATAAATGACAACTTTGATCTTAACCAACTTTGGGTCAAAACATAAAAGTTGTAGATGACACATTTATCTTACTGTCCACAAAAAATGAGCCAAATATAGAAAGTCTTGATAGATGAAAACACTTTTCAAAATCACTGTTGAGATTCAGTGACTGACAGAGCCCTCTGTCACACCTTTTTGTGAGACCAAAATCTTAAGTTTTTAGTAATCAAATCCAAACATGGTAAATATGAAAAATGTAGTTAACATATTAAACTAAATATTTACCAAAAATCAGCCCAAAATACCCTCCGATGGTACCCCAAAGATTTTGAGCATTCTCTGTTGAAAACCCATTCTGCTTTGCCCATTTTAGGCTGACTGAACCCATTTTATAAATTGGCCAAAATCTCAAATTGTTTCCAAACAACTTATCCTAGTACAAAACATGAAACTTGTAGAGGACACCTTAAAATAAAATCTCGCAAAAAATCATAGCCATTAACCCTGAATTGATGCCCTAAAACCGTGGCCAATAAAGGCCCAAATTCTCTATTTTTCTCTGTAAAGTGCTGAACGATTTTCACTTAAATAAAATAAATGACCCTTTTACCTTAGAATCTAACCTTAGTGTTAAACATGAAAGTTGTAGAAAATATTTTTATTTAATTGGTGTTCAAAAATAAAAAATTAAATCCATGTCTAGGTACTTCAAAATACTATTACAATTTTAACATTGGCGCTTGAACAATTACCCAAATTTTGACTTAGTGTAGGAGTTGCGTGCCACACTGTGGAACTTGGATATACAGACTTTAAATGATTTATGTGAATGATCATGCATGAAATTAACAAATTGAGGATTAAAAATCACGCCAATAGGTTGGAACCATATCACATGAATTGTAGATTATACTTCGTAATTTATACTTTATGCTTTAGTGAGTTGTACTTTGTGTTATACCACATGTTTTGCTATTATCAATTGTACACGGAAAACATATTGCACATCATGAGCATTCCTACATTTGCATCTTGGGTTATCGGAGTCTTTTCCGTATCTATCGTGGTGGGTTGGGTTATATTGAAATTATTCTTTTCTCGTCTCCTAGTCTAGGGTGTCCCTAGTAGCCATTTTTGCAACTATTATGGGATATATTTCCTCTAAGCACCCTGGGTGTGTCCCTGGTGTTTCAAAAGAAACATTTGTTATATATAAATATTGTTGGGCACCGCGGGTTCGTCACTAGCACTCTAGTTTTAGTAATTTTGACCTTAGATTGATATTAAGCGAGCATCCTATTTTTTAATATGGGTAACCCTATAAAGTCCCATCACGGCAATGACAATAAGTTCCTGAAATGGCAATAATATAAAGTCCCATCACGGCATTAACAATAAGTCTCTTAGGCGGCAATGACAACAAGTCCCTTCACGGTGATGACAATAAGTCCCTGATGGGACTTACAATAAGTCCCATCACGGCGATGACAATAAGTCCATGAGGCGGCAATGACAACAAATCCCATCACGGCGATGACAATAAGTCCCTGAGGCGGCAATAATGATAATAAGTCCATACAAGTAATAGAAATAAGTCCTAAAGTGGAATTCCTATTTTTATTTCTAGATACAAGTTGGGTTGGGCATCTACATTGCATTCATCTGCATCACGCACTTGCACAATTATTTTTATATATGCTTACCATGTTGAAAAAGTTAAATTGTCTATTTCTTTGATCTTAAATTGTACTGGGTATTATACAATATGTATTGTATGATATTTTGTTGTGAGTTTATTAGACGGTTTAGGAAATTTTTTTCTAGGCTTTGGCTCATGGCATTCGTGCCACAGGTGAGTGTGATGAATTCTTTGAGAAAGTCGCCCCCGAAGAAGAAGACGAAATTAAATAACAGAGTGAGTGGCAGGAGCTAGCAGATCCCGACAATGCTAACTGAAGAATTGAGTTTTTACCTGTTGTTCTTTTTGTTTAGTTTCCGTGAGCGTATTGTAAATTTTTGTTAAATTCGTTGGAGAAACTATCGTTATGTACTTTTAATTAGTTTTAAACTCTTAATGATGTACTATTTCTGATATTTAAATATGAATGAATGGCTAGAATATTCTCCTTATCTATATTTATGTATGTCCCGACATGCCTAGAAAACGGGGCGTCACAAAATTTATAGGTCGTTTACTATTTTTCATCAAGTATAAGATTTTTTAATGAGTAAGGCCTATTCGCATAAAATTTTAACGTGTAAGGTCCTTTTGGAACAAAAATACTCTAAAACAGATAAATTTATCTGTACTTTTTCAAAATATATATGAAGAACACAGATAAATTTATATCTTTTATTGAAAGAACAAATAAAAAACACAGATAAATTTATATCTTTTATTGAAAGAACAAATAAAAAACACAGATAAATTTATTTGTCTTATTGAAAGCACATATAAAAAAAATAGATAAATTTATCTATACATTTTCAAAACATGTATAAAGAATACAAATAAATTTATCTGTGCATTTTTAAAATATGTATAAAGAATATAGATAAATTTATTTATTTGTATTATCTGTATTGATATGTAAATAGATAAATTTACCTGTTTGGTATAAATAAGCAGACAGATAAATTTATCTATTTGCATTATTTGTTTGTATATTAAATTATCTGTTTTTAGGGTATTTTCGAGAGAAATCGCGCAACTGAACCTTACTTGTTAAATTTTTTTTTGATGGACCTTATGCATTAAAATTTATTTTTTGAATATTTGACTGAAAGCCGCTTAAAAAAAGAGTGTCACATGTGTTGCTTAATTGTGAAAAATATTCATTTAATAGATAAAGTTGAAGTTTATAACTGTAAAATAAATATTGTAGAGTTAAAGTTGTCTCAACAAAAAAGTAACAATATAAACAACTAATTAATAAATAGAATTAAGGTTCTAGACAAAGGGTCTCTTTCCTTTAATATACTTGAAAAAAAGATTCAATTGCGTAACGATTAGATTAAATAAGAATATTTAGTTAAAATATATGATCACCTCGGAAACCAATAAAACTATTTAGTAAAATTTAATTGTCTACATTCTACTAGTTTTAATGTGTACTGCGGAAAAAGACTCAGTTGGAATGGTAAACATGAAAAACTAGGCATACCTAGTGTGGAAATCATTTGAAAATGAGTAGTTCATGTAGAATCGAACTTTTGATTGATCCAAGCACTTGAGATCTTATGGATGAAGATATAGTCTCTCTAGATTTCGTTGAATTTTATTTTAAAGATAGTTTCTCTAGACCCTGTTGAATTTTATTTAAAAAATGAGTCTTATAAAGATTATATCGATTCTTATCAAAAAAAGACATGATTAACTAAAACTGTTTAAACAAGTTAAGCCAATTAAATGGTATTCCTATAGCAATTGGAGTTATGAATTTTCAATTTATGGGGGAGTAGTATGTGATTCGTAGTTGGGGAAAAAATTACCTATTTGATCGAGTATGTGCTTTTGGAGGTGCTTGTATGCAAGAAGAAAGTTTGAGCTTGATGCAAATGGTAGTAAGAAATATTGATACAAAAAGCCCAAAAAAATTTAAATTAAAATAAGAAGAGCAAGGAATAAAGTCACTTATTTATTTAACCTGTTTATTTTATAACTCCCATTATTATTATATTATTAATAATTCACCAAAAAATGGTATTTTTTTTGTGAAACTTGGGATTTAACATCGTTTATGGCTAGGATTATTCAAGTAAGAGAGAGGCGTTTGATGGACTGGATTTAACAAATCCAGTCCTTTGGTGGACTGGATTAGCCAACTCCGGCTAATTTTAATGATTCAAGTTATTTATTTTATTTTTTTAATGTGTACATTATTTATGTAAAATAAATAAATAAATAAAAAATCATTAAATTCTCAAATTTCTTTTTTAAAAAATAAATAATGTCTAAACTTAAAATAATTAATGAGAAATAGAATTCAATTCGGCATAAAATGTCTGTCTAAATGTTATGATAGCATGCTACATTTCATGTTATTCTACCATTTTGGTCTTCCATCTCAGTAATTTATATTACATTTTAGTGTGATATTTGTTTTATGTGACAATAAAGTTAGGATTTTTTTTAATCTAATAGTTGAATAAAATAGTATGAGTGAGAGGATAGAGAAAGAATAAAAAAGAGTGGATTGTGTTAGTTTTGAAAAAGAGTGGGATGTGATTGCATTTTTTGAATTTTAAGATAACTAAACTCCACTTTGAATTTAGGTAACCTAATTTTTATTAAATCTTGAAATTGTGATTAAATTACCTTTTTAGTACTTTATTGCTCTAATTTTTTTTATTCTTTATTATTGCTTAAAATTAATATTTAAATTATATTATATTATATTATATAGTGTCTTTAGGCGCCGGTATCACACTAGACAATCTATATGTTGCACCTTTCATTATTTTTGTATTTTTCTTTTGTAATTTTTTTATTATTATATATCATTATTTATCCTTTTTTTCTTTATTAATTTTGGTGGACTATTTTTATTAAATTATTTTATAAATTTATAATTAAAAAATCAATTAAGTTGAAATTATATAAATAAATAAATAAATATGAAAAGATGATGAGCTCAATAAACCAAGGCTCTGGTTCCACGTAAATGTACAACCAGACAAGTTTTTTATTTGATCTTTTACCGATTGACTAAACCGACAAACAATATCTCATATTTAAAGTTAAATTCGCATCAATTGAAATCATAAAAACCAAATTAAGGCTATGCTTGTTTTGGCAAAAATTATTTTTTAAAAAATATTTTTCGTACTTTTTGGTGTTTGGTATAAAAGAAATTAAAAGTCAATGAAAAATATTTTTCAAATCAATTGAAAATAATTTGATTTTGATGAAAAATGTGTTTTATTTTTTTAATGCGGAAAATATTTTGCACCCGTACCAACTAGAGTCTTAGGGGTCCTAGAGGTTTTCGAGTCTCGAAGTTCCATGAATCTAGGAGTTTGGGGTCCCAAGATCTCGGAGGTCCAGGATATCGGGATTCAAGATTTGGGACCCTAGTGGTCCAAGAGTCTCGGGTTCTCGGGGTCCCAAAGGTTTGAATTTCCAAAGTTGAGGTCCCGGGTCCTTGGGGTCTAGGATTTTAAGGGTCCAAGGGATAGAGGGTCCAAGATATCAGGGGTCCAGGGTCTCGAAGGTCTTAGAGGTTTTGGGGCTCTAGAGTCTCGTGGGTCTTGGGGTCCAGGGGTCTTAAAGTTCTGCGGTCCTAGGGTTCCTGGGGGGTCCAGGTCCCTAGAGTCTTAGGATCCCAAGTTCTTGAAATTGTGGAGAGCCTAAAGTCCCAAGGGTCCAAGGATCTTAGGATTCCGAGGTCTTGAGGGTCATAGGGGTCCCGTGGGTTTCGAGTCGTGGGGTCTTGAGGCTTTCGAAGGTTTGGGATTCCACGGGATCCTAAGGGTCCAGAGGTCCCGAATTTTTGAGGCCCTGAGAGTTCAAGGTTTGAGGATCCCAGGATCAGGGTTTAAGAGACCGAGGTTCGAGTTTTCGAAGGTTTGGGGGTGCGTGGTCTTGGGGGTCACAAGTCCCCCAATCTTGAGGGGTTCATAGTCTCAAAGGTCTTGATGGTACACGAGGTTGAGAGTCTCACAGGTCTTGAGGGCACACAGATTCTAGAGTTTCATAGGTCTCGGGTCAAGGGTCGTAAGGGCTCCGAGGATCTTCGTGTCCTAGGAGTTTAAGGTCTGGAAGAATGAATGGTCTCGGGGGTCCAAGGTTCTGAAGCCCTAAAGGTCCAAGATCTCAAGGTTTGGATTTGGAGTCCCAAAAATCTTAAGCCCCAATAATTGTTCAATTATTTCTTTAATAATTTTATTTTTTTTATCTTGTCTAGCTTACTAAGATAATGACAGTAAAATTGTTTAATTATTAAATTTTAAAAATTATAAATTATAATATATTAATGATTTTTTATGGACACCAAACAATAAAAAATATTTTTCTTAAAATATTACATATTACAACCAAACACAAAAAATAAGTCATTTTCTAAAAAAATATTTTCTCTGACTCGAGTCAAACTACGTACGGAGCCTAGGACTCAGTCAAGCAATAGACCAAACGGTGCAACTTGCTCCGAAACTTATTTAAAAATAAAATTACCAAATGAATTATCTCTTTTTTGGCTAAAAATAAAAAAGTTACCCTAACCACCCTTCACCGATTGGCCAAATTAACACAAAATCTGAAATTCAAGGTTAAAACTCTCATCAACTGAAATTATAAGAGAGAAATTAAGACTAAGAGGCCAATGAACGACATAGACCAACGGTGCAACTTGCTCAAAAACTAAATAAAAAATTAAATTACCAAACTACTTACCCTTTTTTTGACCAACATATCAAACATTTACTTTACCAATCAAGCCCTAAAACATATGTATAATTGTTTGCAGGGCATGCTACATAAACTTTTAGAATCAAAAGCACTATTGAAAATAATCCAAAGAACTTCTGAAAATAATGTCTCAGAACCAAGAACTTTTATTCATCTTGGGAATAATTCCATCAAAACCTTGAATCTTACAAACCAGAAAAATGGTTTTTCATAAATAATATTTTTTTTTTAAAACCTTTGATCTACGAAAAACTAGAAAAAGCAACTCCCAAATAATCCAAACTCAGAAGAAGAAGAAGAAGAAGAAGAAGAAGAAGAAGAAGAAGAAGCGCGGGGGAAGCTATGGTTTGGCTGATGTGAGCTGCCTCAGATTGTACTTTGCCAATTCTTTGTATTTCTCAACCACCCCCATCAAGCACACAGTCTGCAAAACAAAAGTTTTAACAGAAAGAAAATGATATAATCACTATCATGGAAGCCAAAATTCAAAAAACAATGTAATAATCACCATCATCAAGGCCAAAATTCCAATACAAAAAATTACTACGCTTGCATGACGATACTATACAATATATATATATATATATGTATATATATAATGCAATTACATTGAGGTGCAAACGTGGCAAATGTTTTCAGACCCGTGCTGCCGATTGGATTTGACAGCCCAATTGGCAGCACTAGAATTGCCTGTTCGAACTATCTTTTTTCCTCAGGCTTATTTTTTCTTCTCAAAGTCCAAGTAAAAGTTGGGTTGTTTGGATCGCTAGAAAACCCATCTTGGCTTTATTTGGACTGTTTCTAAGAGAAAATAAAAAAATTACTTCCCATAAAAAACCCTTAAAAGCCATTCAAAAAACAATTGCTCAAAGCAAAAACAAAACAAAACAAAACAAAAAACTACACTACTCAAAAAAGCCAAAAAAGTGAGGGCAAAGTGGACATTTCAACAAAAACCCAGAAAAAAGAAGCCTACTGCCATCTCAAACAAGCTTTTCCAGCAATCAGTTTTAAAAAAAAAAAAAAAAACATATCATCACAAACAATACTGCCTTTTAAGTTCCAACCTTCATCTAGAAAAAAGAAAAAAAATTTTGGTTTTTTAGCCATCCCAAACCAGAGCACCAAAGAGGACTAAGCCTCCCAGAAACTCCTGAACTAACCAAATCTACAAATTAAGGCTGCAACTCAAAAACTACCTAAAACCCAAACCAAACAAATCCAGATAAATCAAAACAAATAGAGAGGGAGAGAGAGGGAGAGAGAGAGTGCTCCTTCAGTACAGAAAGATACAGTGTAACTCTCAGATCTTCAACAAGGAGAAGGAGAAGCCAACTCAGCCTTCAACTGGAAAATTCTGGCAACCAAATGAGAGAAAAAGGAGGATAAATTTCGCCATCTTTTCTTCATCTGGTATATCTTTGCCATCTGCTTTTTGTACCCAATTTGAACTAGCAAGGCGCTCTTTAGGTTTTAATACAACATAGGCGATCACCACGTGCCCAACCAAATTTCTTTCCGGGTGGTTATTATCATGCATTGAGCCAATTCAACACCATTTTTTATATATGTAGCCATTAGAATCTTATGATTCACAATTTTAATTCACAATTCGATTCAAGATTTAGGCATAAATCGACATGAATCTATGAATGAATCTATTTTGTGATCGAATTATAATAAATCTTACGATTCACGGTTCGATTCACTATTTACGAATCATGTGATTTTTAAATTATCAGATCCAACAATATCAAACCCTTATTTATCACCTTTTGTTTTCTCTTCAATGACATAATACAACTTAGCGTGTGGTGATTAAAAAATATAATAAGAACATTACAGATTCAATAGGGTTCTTAACTTTTTTATTTTATTTCTCCTTTATGCGAAAAATGTGAAAATACATCTTTTAACGATGCAAAAGATGAACATTACATTTTCAATAAATTCTTTATTGCTATATTGTTGAAACAAACATCATTTAATATGATTGGGTTAGATCACTTGGACTCAACGGTAGTATAACATTTTCTCTAAACTTCCTTTTATTAGCAATAAGTATACAAGGCACATTTTGAAGTGTTTTATGTTTAATCTAAAAAAGAGTTCCCACCTGTTATTTTTATTTATTCTATTTTCTTTGAGATTTTTTAAATCCATTTTACGAATTACCAAAGTGAATATACAATGATTTTAACGAATCTTATAGTTAGTTGGAATTGAGCAAAAATCTCTTAAGATTAAGATAAATATCTTCCCAATTAGATTATGTAATTATATTCATATTGCATAATTTGTGTCAATATTAGCTTTATTTATTTATTTCATATATTTCAAATATAAATATAAACTATTGTTTATGATGAATCTTACAACTCTCGATTCAGTTCACAATTTACAAAATTTGGATTTCGATTTACGATTTGACAACTATGGTATGAAGTAAAAATAAGAAACAAATTCCAAGCATATCCAAAAAACTGGGAAAAAATTAAGACTCGTTATATATTAATACTTC
The DNA here is from genome assembly GCA_034768845.1 of Heliamphora exappendiculata. NCBI lineage: Eukaryota > Viridiplantae > Streptophyta > Magnoliopsida > Ericales > Sarraceniaceae > Heliamphora > Heliamphora exappendiculata. Next base: position 1,984,674 of record JAOTRH010000006.1, read on the forward strand.
TATTAATTTCTGGATGCCATACTTAAAATTTATGGTTTGGTCCCTCCCTATTATAATTTATCTTTGATGACAGACTCTTATCGACTCAATTTCCCTTTCTTGGAAAATACTAGGGTCAATCTCTTAGCAAACGACTTTCCTATTAAAACCCAAATGATATTATTACCGATTCCTTCTCCTTTTTGATGTATTTTTGCCTCTGAAAGTGAAGCTGTGTTAAACTGAGGTTGATTCCTGTTGGGGAGGTGGAGTGATGGCAAATGATATTAGCAGAAGATTGATTAACCGGATTGACAAGCCATTAATCCTAATGTACAAACCAGATGTACAGGGTGTGAACTAGCAAAAACTCTCTAGGAGACAGGCAGCTCAACAAGTGAAAATTGGTTGTATTATAAACAACAATTAAATGCATATATCTAAGGCAGATTTTTATGTGGAAAAAGCACAATCTTACCTTTACAATTTGAACCACTATGTTCTTATCTGGGTTGGTGAGATCAACCTTGTGAGGTGCAGGAACAGATTTTGCAACCGCATCAATGATTTTCATTCTGTCTATACCAGTATTTGACCGGGCTTCATACAATACTGCAAACTACAACACACAATTAAGTCAGGTACTAGATTAAAAGATTGCCTCTTCCAGGCACGACAGATAAAACTTTGTACTTGAAGAATAAATGCATCAATGAAGGTTAAATAAACCAGGAAGTGAAGTTTGCTAACTTAATTGCTTCACCCCAGTAACAATTACCTAATTTGATCAGCAAAAAGAGAAAAAAAATCTTAAACTTACAGCATAAATAACTTCTATTTCAGATTTAGTAATTAGTACAAATCACAAATTTATAGATTGAAATCCTTGAAAAACAACATAGCAGAAAGCAAAGTTAGAAATGAGTTCATTTTACGTAGTTATAGAACAATGCAGCACAAGAAAATAGAAAAGATTATTTAAATAAATAAATAAAGAGGAAGAAGAAAGAAAAAGAAATATAAGCCCACTACAGCATGTACATATTTCTATCAGATCTTTCCTGGAATATCAACCCTCCCCCCTAGACGTCCCCGCTATGATAACAAGGCTTCTATGGAAGAACAAAATCCTTTCCCCATTACTTTGTTAGGGCATGTATGATTTTTTTTTTTTGGGTACCATCCTGAAAAAGATTAGAAACTTGAGACTTGTTGACAGTGCCACACATATTCAAATTTGTTGTTGTTGTACTCTACATTGTTCTTCTGCACGCAGATATTCATCTAGAACATTGTTGATGTAGAACGTGGAGGTGTGAGAATGGTGAATAAATAGCGCACAATAGTCAAAACCCTAACACAAAGCCATAGCCTATAAACTCAACTCTTTATTAATTCAACTTTGATTAATACATCAAATGAGCCTCATATTTTATAGGCTTAAAACCCTAATTTAAAAAGGAATCAAAATCCTAACCAATGAGGAAATAAAAAAACACCTTAATTAAAAGATAAACTAGAATCCTAATAAAAAAGAAATAGCTTAAATAAATTAAATAGCTACCAAGGACAATTTTAGACCAAAAGGTCTTATTGACTCGCGTGGGCCCTTGGGCTTAGCCCAAGGCTTCTAAATAGGATAACGGCTCTCCAGCCAATCAACAGTTACGCCATCATTTCTCCCCCACTGAAAAGAACTCGACTCTGGCGAGTTAACAATAGAACCAAGGATGCCAGCAAAAAGAGGACACAACGAACCAACAGAAAGTTCTTCCCCAGCTTGACAGTACGTGAATCAGTAGCACACGTAAGCCGTAAGCATGTACATTGTGTTGCCATTAACGAAGGAATAGGTGTTAACACGCTCAACATGCTCTACATCATGATCCCATATCCACGTATGACCTAGGAAAATGTGACGAAACCTAAGAGGGAGCACATCACACAGCACCGTCTTTGAACTTTCCAAAAGTAAATATAACAGCGCACTGCTTATCAACTTTGAGCTTGGTGTTGGTGATCCAAGCCGCATGATAAGGTGCAGGATGAGACTCTATGTAACAACCCAAGTAGACCACTAGTCCAATAACTTGAATAAAGTGTATAACAGCACGGCTTAAAATACTTACGCCAAGTTATTAGTAGTAACCCACAAGTTTCTTTATATACCATACTTAATTTCTATCTCCCATCGATGTGGGATGGGGTATCACAATATCTCCCACTCAAAGACGCGATGCCCTCATCGCGTGGCCCAAGTTCTTCCCCTGATTAGAATGTAAATAGCAACCCATTAGCGGACACAGAGCAACCCATAAGCATGCACAAGATATACAACTTCGGGGCCTCTACCCTTTTTTGGAACCTCTACTCCTCTATTCACACCACCACAGAACTCTACATGGGAACCAGGATTGGCTCTGATACCATTTTATATTATAAACATATATTTTTTTTATTTTACAAATTATACTATAACATCTAAATTAGCCAGGAGTATTAATAAAATTATTATATTATTGTGCATGTCAAATTACTCATCAACTGGCTTTTTACTAATAAGATTATACCGAACCATCTAACTCAAATTCAATGTGTCGGTTAATGTTCTACCAATTAAATTGTATCACTTACCTTAATTAAGTCAAAATTTTAATACTCCAATTAAGACAGTACATTTTACTTTTATCACATATAACCAAACACATGTCATCTATTTCTTGAAGTGAAAATTGATATTTTTAAGTCTTCACCAACGCTTATGCATATCACCTTGCAATAAAGAAATAAAAAAATAAAGATCAAAAAAAAAATTAACCAGTCACAAAATATCTTGATCTAATGCAATATTATCTCTTAATACCAATCTATCATCCATTTGGTACCCCTAAGCATAGTATTTGATTCTAAATAATCAACAACAATTTCTCTCTTTTATACATAACCATATGACTTAGTCGTCATCTAAATATAATGTCTCTTGAAAAAATTCAATCATTATTGAATACTACTCGCCTTCAAAAAAAGTATATGAATATATCTATACAATGTCTCCTTTAATCATATAAACTATTGGTCTCACCTCAAGGTATAATCGAAATCCAATAAATTAAAAATTAACAATCAATATGTCCACCGATCAAAGTAAAATTACCACAAATAACTCCAAGTGCTCATAGTCTCACCAAAGCAACTAAATTCCTAAAATTAGACTTCCACAATAATTAAAACACTCCAATTTCTCTTGTCAATAAATCCATTCCCTAAAATCTCTAATAAGTCATTTATACATTATCCAATTCGCAACCTCATGACACATTTGTTTAACTGATAAATTCTCTCGATTTTAAACGCATATAACTATGTACATTCGATCAATCCACTAAAGACAATTTATATTCACATCCATGAAAAATTACCTAAGTCAATACTATAATATCAGATGAGTCATTCAAGTTATATAATTTCTTGCTAAGAACCAAGCCAAAAGATTGTTCTAAAATAACAATTCATCACAATTGCTTCTTAAACTGAAAGGCGTAACTAAAAGGCTATAAAAATATATGAAACGTCGTGTGAACACAAAAGTAATAAATTTAGTATACTCCACTAATAATCTCTTGAGACAACCTCAACCAAGTCTTCCATCAACACCTAAAATACTATTCGCTTTCACACGAAAAATTGATCACTACAAAACTAGCATTTAAGTAATCTCCGCAAGTACTAAAACATCAAAGATCGCGTAAAAATAGATATTATCATCAAAATATCCAAGCATCGCAACAAATTCTTCACAATTCAAAAAATTGAACTATTTACTATGATTATATATCTTGCTAAACTCTTGTAGAATGTCCTTCCCACTAATAATAAATTATATTATTACAACACATATGTATCTAAAATCTCCCAAAAATAATTTCAACTATAAGCTAAACTAATATTGATGACTTTAGGATAGTTTTGATACCCATACTTATTGGTTGAATAACTAACACAACCAAGATAATATATGTAGAAGCACTAACCGCAAATACATCATATCCATATGAACCTCAATAACCATCATTAGAATTTTAACATAAATCAAAATCTTAATATCTAATCTAGAATCACCAAAATATTTGTCCCATCATATGACTGTAGTAATACAATTCAACACTTATAACTTCAAACCCTATTTAACTCCCAAAATCGTTATGCATATCTTACTTGAGGAAATAATTCTGCTAAGTAACACCGTCCAAAAACCACTCATACAGGAGGATTGTCCAGCTTCAAAATATCATTCACATATATTGATATCGAACTCCAAAAGTATTATAAAAATTATGACAATTGTCCAAACCAAATAGAATACACTTCAATACACCTTAATCACTAGTATACTCGCGTACATTTCAGAACTCTAAGAACAACATAATCTCCATCATTGCCAGGATCTTGCTCACGAGTAAGTTTCTAAATCAATGTAAAACGAATTACTAACTTAATCACCAAATATAGTACCCGAATAACTATTATCAATATTTTGATTAAATATTATCAGCCAACTCATATCTAATCTCCAAGTACAAAACTTTAAAATTAAATCCAGCTTAATCACTAGCTATTACCACCCACAGATAATCCATTTAATCTCCAAATACATAACCTCAAAATCAAATCCAATTTAATCAATAGCCATTGTCACCCACAGCTAATCCATTCAAGACTTAAAACCTAAGCTCTGATACAATTTGTAACAACCCAAGTGGACCACTAGCCCAATAAATTGAATAAAAAACTTAACAGCGCGGCCCAAAATGTTTAATCCAAATTATTAGTAATAGTCCACGAGTTTTTTTATATACCATACTTAATTTCTATCTCGCACCAATGCAGAATAGGGTATCACACTACCTTTAAACCCAATTTCTTCACAGTTTCTTCAGATAATGAATTGGTGCAACTCCCAGTGTCAATCACCAAAGAACAAATACAATCTTTGCACTTTACCCTGATAGTGAAAATATGGCAACGCTGCAAAGTTTCAATTTGTTTGTTGTCCTTCTGAGTCGCAAGGAGAGGACGAATAATACCCAGAGTACCATCTTGAATTTCCTCATCAGAAGAGGGCTCAAACAATCCGATGATCGAGCTTCGTGTTCACAAGCTCCTTTGCCTCCACAAGTTCTTCATTCTCCAGTATAGCAACAAACATAACAACCATATTAAGTTTAGGAGAAGGGCATTCTCTAGCATGATGTCCAAACCCTTGACAATTAAAACACTTAGACATGGTATAACCTCCAACTGTAGTCGAGGAGGAAGTGGGAGTACCATAGGGAGGACGCTCGGAGAACTCATTACAAATGGGCTCCGCGAAAGTCCTCTCACTCCGTGTAAAGGGTTCTGTGAGTGCACGTATTGAAGCCTTTTTTTCTTCATTCCATGGGAACTCAGATCTAGTTGCTAAGTTGGAGAACATTCATGGCAACCTTCATATCGGTCCATGTACGAATAGTTGTATAGTACTCACGTTGATACTTGGTCCACCAAATTCTAGCTGTACCTTTCAATTTTGCTTCAGCGAAAAGTAACATTATTTCCTGTCATGTGATACCAATGAAAGAAGCTTTCTATACTATGCAACCAATCAAAGAATACCTTTAGATCGTGATCCCCATTAAAGTCAAGAACCTCTAACTTAGCACCTCTGTCTACTTCAAGCAGCCGGGGATCCTCTGCCATGCATTGGTTTGCAAAAGATTGTGGTTGACGAGCACTGAAAATTCCACCGGTGATAGCCACTTGCTTACCTTGATCTCCAAAAAAGGTAGTGATCAATTTTTCTAATATGGCTCGCATCTGTACCATATTTTCAGCCATTTTCTTTCAAGCGCTCTGCATTTCTTGAAATTCTTGATCTAAAACCTCAACTCTAATCTTCAACTCAGCATTGGTAACCATTGTTATGGTTAGGTTATTGGGAATAAAGTGGAGAATATGTTTTTTTAAGGCTAAATTGGACTGATTGATATAGGGTAGATGTAAGCATAAGGGTGCAAGAACTTGGGTTAATAGGCTTGGTTTTGTTAATGTGGACTGGTTTTCTTTTTTTAAAGGGAAAAAAAAAAACCTTAATGGGTTTGGTTTATTTAGGCTGTTTTTTTAAAAGAAAGAGTAATGGAATGGGTCATTAAAGTGACTGAACATGGGCTGAATTCAAAAGGCTATGTAATTTTTTGGACTAAAAGGTGACTAGTCGGGTCAACTTTTTGTAGCTTGGGTGACTCTCCTTTAATTGCTGCAAGTACTATGGGAAAGGAAGTCCCTAGGGTTTTAGGCGCGGGGTTTTAGGCGAAGGCAGCGACAACACGAGGCTTCGACGATGATGACGGTGCGAGGCATCGATGGTAGCAACAACGCGAGGCGTCGACGATGGTGACAACGCGAGGCGTCGACGATGGCGACAACACGAGGGCTAGTGCCGAATGACGGGAATGGAGATGTTGACGAAGAGGATGAGAGAGTTCGAAGGGGGTCACGACTAGGGCATGCTGAGAGGTTTTCTAGGTTTCAGTAGAGGGGAAGGAGGCGAGGGTCGATGATGGCAAAGGCAATGGTGACGAGGGCCTAGTGTTTCGGCGAAGGAGGGTAGGGTTTTTGGCGAGGGAGGAAACGTAGAGATCGAAAGAAAGAGGAAAGGGGCTAGGGTTTCAATGGCTACGGATTCAGAGATAAGGGCACGAGGTGTCGACAGCAAAGTTGACGACGATTGGTGGTGGCTGCGGCGGCAACGACGCTGGAGGTCGTCAACGCTGATGGTGGGTAGGGTTTTGGCGAGAGAAGGGAAACATAGAGATCGAAAGGAAGAGGAAAGGGGCTAGGATTTCAGCAACTAGGGTTTCAGAGATGAGGGAACGAGGTGTTGGCGACTGAGGTGACGACGATTGGTGGTGGCAGCAACAACTCCGGAGGTCATCAATGCCGATAGTGGGGTCGGCGCTGGTAGGATTTTCACACAGAGAGCGACGGCGGAGGCAATGACTGTTGGTGTGAAGTTGGAGATTGTCGAGACCACGAAGGTTATCAAAGCAATTGGATGATGGTGGCGACAGCTAAGAATTGATGCAGAGCATCTTTGGCTATAGAAGGAGTAAAAGAAGTGTGGAATCCTGAGCTTAAACTCTGATACTAATTGATGCAAATTGCAAAATGTGGAAGGGTGAGAATGATGGATAGATAGCGTACAAGGATTGAAACCCTAATATAAGGCATAGCTTAAAAACTCAACTCCTTATTAATTCAACTTTGATTAATATATCAAATAAGCCTTTTATTTATAGACTTAAAACTCTAATCTAAAAAGGAATCAAAATCCTAGCCAACAAAAAAAATAAAAATAACACCTTAATTAAAAAATAAACTATAATCCTAATGAAAATGAAATAACTTAAATAAATTAAATAGCTACCAACGACAATTATTAGATCAAAAGGCCTTATTGATTCACGTCGAGCCTTTGGGCTTAGCTTGAGACTTACAAATAGAATAACGGCTCTCTAGCCAATCAACGGCAACGCCATCAATTGTTCTAGATCAATAAAGTAAATTTTCAAGCACATGCATCATCTCCATTGTGCTCCCGACCCTAGATTATATAGACTGTAGCCTCATCTGGCACACCACGTAATTAAACCAAACCAAAGTAAGCCTTATGCCCCAATCAAGTGGGGTTTGCTAATCTGCCACACCATGTCCAAATAAAAAAAAACAAAAAAACAAAAAAGAAAACCAATAACACTTTGGTCCATGCCCACAAATTTATAGCTAATAATTTCAAACTAGGAGTTTCCAACATTATTCAAAGGAAATCCCTATCCATAACTAGAGAAGAGGTTTCCTAATGAAAAGGAAATAACTTAAATAAATTAAATAGCTATTAACAACAATTATTAGACCAAAAGGGCTTATTGATTCGCGTCGGGCCTTTGGGCTTAGCTCGAGATTTACAAATAAGATAACGGCTCTCTAGTCAATCAACGGCTACGCCATCAATTGCTCTAGATCAATAAAGTAAATTTTCAAGCACATACATCTCCATTGTGCTCTCGACTCTGGATTATATAGATAGTAGCCTCATCTGGCACACCATGTAATTAAACCAAACCAAAGTAAGCCTTATGCCCCAATCAAGTGGGGTTTGCTAATCTGCCACACCATGTCCAAGTAAAAAAAACAAAAAAACAAAAAAGAAAACCAACAACACTTTGATCCATGCCCACAAATTTATAGCTAATAATTTCAAACTAGGAGTTTCCAACATTATTCAAAGGAAATCCCTATCCACAACTAGAGAAGAGGTTTCCATGTTGCAACATCACCCTTGGGTGGGGTGTCCACCTACAAATTTATTCCATTACACCTATTTCTGCACGAAAATTTTACCTTGGCAGCAGTAGGGGCCAATTGCAGTTTCTTCCCCATTCTTAACACAACATGGATTAAAGTTAATGAATAGTACCTTGTGCGCAGTTTGAGTTTCCACAGGAAACTGTTGCAAAATGATTGGTTTGATTGCTCTGGTAATCTCATCTTCTGAAGCATAGCATGTCACTTCAACTGGTAACACTCTTAACATGAACCTGATTAAAACCAGATTGCAAACCTTCTGTACATGGTTTTTTTCTAACAAACCAATTAACAGATAAAAGGTAACGTATTAAGACAAAAGCAAATGAACCTTGACATATGTTTCCTTGTTGAGGCAACTGACATCATCATGTGTTGGACCATATCCTTGGGGCTTGGATCTCCTTCTCTCTTTCGCATTTGAACAAAGACAACACCGTTGCAACCCGAATCAAGGTTGTTAAAATGCCTCTGTTTTTTTTTTAAGAAAAAAAATGTTGTCAAAACAAGGGAACGATTGAAGGCATATCTATGACAAGAAATGTTAGAAGCAAAATAGCAAGTTAATAAATAGGTCAAAAAGCATCACCTTCTGTTATCTACAGCATAGATCATAAATTGCTTTCAAATATAAGTAATATTTTATCTATGACTCTTACTTAGGGGTGAAAATCAGTTGGTTCGGCCAGTGCCTTGGTGCCAATTCTCACCGAACCAAAGCCTCTGGTTTTAAGTCATTGCAAACCGAACTCGACAGGGTGAAATAGGAAACCGAGTTGATCGAACTAAATTTCGAACAGGTCGGTCTGGTCGGTGCATGCAGTGTGATGAAATCAGTATTTCTTTTGAGGAAACAAAATCAGTATCTGCGTATGAGAGCATCTGTGTTCTTTAGCAGAGGAAGTCAATATTTGTTCACATAAAAATCATTAAAAAAAAATAGTGTCCTCAGTGTTTGACAAAAAGTGAACGAAAAAAATCAAAAAGTAATTATGCAAAACTTAAGATACTGCAAATCAAAAATTATATCAAATGAAACTTAAGAGGGCTGTTCAACTTAAATAGCCAATAGTCTCTCTCTCTCTCTCTCTCTCTCTCTCTCTCTCTCTGTTAGAGTTGGGGACTTCGATTTTGAGCCTTCAAAAACTATGGAAACAAGATTTTCTTAGGGTTTGGACGGAGTAAATTCAGTATAGCACAAATGATTCAAGAGAAAAGCAAGTTTTAAACAGAGAAATGTCAAACAAGGAACAAAAATGGTGGATGCATGAAGTAGATTTAGGCATTTAGTAGAAGTGTAGAATGCTATTGCTCTGATTTTCTGGATGCTAGCTAGGGCTTGGTGTGCTTGGTGGATGCTTTTGCTGCGAAGTGCGAAGTGCGAAGAGCAATTGTCTTGGGGATGAAGATTGTAAAGCACTGAAATGCTCTAGATGATTAGGGTTAGACATGGTTAAGTTGGGTGTATAAAGAGAAACTTATCCTCTGTTCGCAACAGTATGGTAAATTGGTAGGGTAGGGCTGTTTTATTTCTTATTAGAGATTAGAGATTGTTCGGTCGGTTCGGTCGGTTCGGTCCATAAACTTACAAATTCAATTAGCACCGAAGTCGAACCGACTCTTAGTTTTTTTCAAGAGCTAGAACCGAAGCCGACCATGGATGATAGAAAACCGAGACCGTAGGCCACTACTTTGGTTCAGTGTGGTCGGTCGGATCGGTTTATTCGAAAAATATTTCACCCCTACTCTTACTTCTCTCAAGCTCATACATTAGGATGTGCCTTGCACTTATTCTATTGGAGATCTTGGCACTTCAGCATGCCTTTGAGCCTTTGTAACCATGCATCTAGATGGGGCTCACAAAATGCCACCCTCAAAAGGCGAAGTGTAAATGATGAATATATAATCAATTGTAGACACTGAGGTCTCCATGATAACAAAACATCAAATGTGCATAGCAAAACAAAGAAAATAATTTTCTTACAAATTGTATACATTGAAAGTCTTCATGATAACAAACAATAAATGTCCGTCATTCCGATTGTCTTTCTTTTCATAAGTATATATTTTATCCAGAAAGAATTGTAGGCAAAAGTCAAAAGAAAACCATACAATCATAGAAAGTTTCAAGTTGAATATTCAATAAAAAGAATGCACGCATATCAGCTACGCTAAAATTTAGCCAGTAACAATAAGTTCATACTCTTGATCTGGCTGGCAAACCATTCCAGATGTAACGTGTGTAGAAAAGTTAGTGTTGGTGGCTCAACAGCCTAATCTGGGAACATGTCGCTCATCTGGGAACATGTGAGAGCCGAGCACCCTTAGGGCAGAAGTGGGTGGCAGGGCCACAGTGAGATGGCAAGGACCAGAGGACAATTATTAATGAAGAGGTCACCTTTATATAGGGGTGAACCAGCAGAGAGGGACTGCTAGACAGCTCGCCTGGGGCATGTGGTGCATCTCCATTGGTTCGATGGTGGTCGGATCATCCGGTGATAGAGGTGGTTGCAATAGGTTGTTGTCACTCTATAATAATAGCTACAAGATGTCAAGGATCTATATAAAATCACTTTTGCCTCAAGGTCAATCAAGATAGGGCTAACGATGGGAAGATGGTTTGGCTGAGCAGCCTTAGTGATCCTCAAGTTTAGCCTCCAAACCACTTATCCTCCGAGTGATCCCGAGCGGAAATCCTAGGTCCTTCTCCCAACTGATGCCTTATGAAATTCAATTCGATGAGATGAATGGTACGGGAACGAGTGGCCACATGCTGTAGACAGTTTGGCTGTGGATTTTACGCACCCGTTTGCTTTCTTAGGCCAAGGGTGGGTAGTTAAGGAGGTTACCATCCACACCGCAGAGAGAAAAAGCAAGGGCGGGCAAATGCACAATGCTCCCATCATTGTGAGATCTAGGAACTAGGAAAAATCAAATGTATGCAGCCTTACCCTCACTTACTGAGAGGTTAATTTCACGTTTTGTACTCATAAAACCCAGGTCACATTAAAGTAACTAACCTCATTTAAAAGAGAACGAGAGATACGGAGCATATATATGTACTCTCCTAAAAACCATCCATGGATTCTAAATTAGCTGAATGCAGCATCTTTGGGTTCAGCTCTTCACACTCCCCACCCACCAGTTCTCTGCAGTCAGAGAGGTCAGAAAGGTGCTATGTCACCAAAATAATCAGGCAACTGTAGAATTACCACTTCATTTATTCATGACCTAAACTGTTACAATTGCAATGTTGAATACAAATAATTACCACTTCATTTGTTTCATAACTAAAAGACCTCCACAGCTCTATCAAAAGTTCATTCACATTTTGTGCGGTGTCTGAACACCTTAGACAAATGTTCATCATTTACGGTTTTTTCATTTCGATGCTCCCCAGACCAGTACGAGGAACATCCAGTTACCCTATGTTATATCAGCAGGCGGAACATGGAAAGATACATATTAGTCAAAAGAATGAGCCAAAACCAAACAAGCAAGGTCAAAGCCCAAATGCCAACCTAAGAAGGAAGCTTGCGGGATATTGCACCATGTTTAATTCACATGGTTTGGAGTGTTATATGGTTATGAGTAGAACTCAACTCAAAAGCTAGTTATGGAAGTGGGGGTGCCCTCACGCTTGTATAATGTATGTTACACTCAAGCGATATGAGACTTCGCTTTACACCTTCCCTCACGCGCAGCGTGCTCACTCGACAGCACCTGCCGCATGTACACCAAGGACACGCACCCTACCCATTCCTATTACTCCAACTCTGATACCATGTTATACGGTTTTTTGTAGAAGTCAACTCAAAAACTAGCTACTAAGGTGGGGGTTCCCTCTCCCTTATATAATACACGCTACTTTTGTACTCAGGCCATTTGGGATTCAAAGTGTACTCTTCATCAATTCATGACATCCATAATTTATGTATTGAGTTAAAATCAAATTCCAAACACAAATACCTATGTCACTGAGAGATGAAAATGGATTTTCACGAATTCAAAGCAAAGCCTAGATTTTGCCAAGGATCATGAGTGTCAATTGGGCACAGAGGATTTCATCAATTGGGTTAGACATTGAAGATTCAGGCAAAAGTATCATAAAATAAGGGAAATGGTAAACGGATGACAAACATAATCAATTTGACACAACATGAAGGAAAATCAAGAAACTATTCAACATATATTTCTGTGAACATAGAGTGTGCCGTGTGTTTTGTGCCATTTCACATTTGTCGTCATTTTCCCCCTTTTCATTCCTGGACAAGATGGAAGGACTAATAGTTGTCCTTTAGTATTTCTTTTTCTTTGACTGTCATTAGAGCTAAAGACTTTAAGTGCAAATTTCGCAGCAATTCAGCAGCAACTGAATCATTTTAGCATGACGGGGCCCATTAGTAACCTGTTATAAGAGAAAACTAATGAACAGAACGAAAGAGGAGCCAAACTAGAAGAATATTATGCTTACCCTCACGCTCTAGGTGTCAAGATGAGAACCTATTACCTTCAATTAGAATGTGAAATTATGGCATATCAAATAGTATAAAGACAGAAGTAACTCCATTTAGAGAAGTTACCCGAATGCAAGTTCTAATTTTCAAAGGAGAGACTACTAGAAATTTTCATCAAACGATATACCTAAAGACCAGTTGATGTGCTGCAGATTTTGAGTAATTTAGCACAGACAAACTGAAGCATAAACAGAACTCTACCAAATTTAGTAAGTATTCAAACATTATTACTTCACCAGTCTTGTCTGTTTACATGATCTTACCAAGAGGAGTTTGAGACAATTTTTCAGAATAGTAAAAAAACTAATCGTGGCAATACCTATGTTAAGTTGATAACCTTGTAATCAGACCCTTACCCCAGCAGCAACTTAGGAGGGGTTTGGAATTTGCTGTAGAAGTCTATTGACTCTATTCAAACCAGGGACTTACAAACAAAACTAAACTTAAATCAAGTTCATTTATCACATAAGTTCAGTTGGTAGTTTCAACATTCGTCTTATTCTTTTTTCCTCTTTAAAAATTTTAATGGCAGAATTTCTTGCATACACAAGAACATTGAGACAAAAGAAAAATATTCATAATTTCCACAAATTTCACTTGTGGTGAAGATATATAACCATGTTAACATTACCGAAAAAAAAAACTGATTTCAAATGCATCAATTATCACTAGCATATATCTCTGACTAGAAGAAAACTCAAAAAAAAAAAAAAAAAACAACCAGCACAAACTGCTGGAAAAGAAATTGACAGAAAACCATGAGAATAACCACATAAAAGAATTATTTATATTTTATTTTTTTGGGGAAAAAAAAAAGAATGGGCATAAGTGAAGAGGTTTAATGGCACATAATCTAACTTGGCAGTAACTTTCTCGTATATGTGAAGAGCCAAAACATTTTTGCAAAGTTCAGCAGCTGTCATAGACTGACCTTGCTTTTGTCTCCCAATTCTTCAAGTTCTTCTTCAATTAACTTATCAACGGACTTCTCCTCCATTTTATTACTTAAGACAATTCCATATTTAGATGCATTCGTTTCTAGACGTTGTTTCTTTTCTGGTGGCTCCTCTCCTTCGAGTGCTTGTCTTCCATGACATGTAGCTTCATCTTTACTTTCTTCCTGTTTATGAGAATCAGGTTTTGCATTTATGGAATTTTGACGCTTTTCACCACTGTCTGCATGAGTTCCAAGTTTATCTTTGTCTTCTTCCCTGTCCTCTTCCTTGTCTTTCTGAACATCGTCGTCGTTGTCGTTGTTGTCGTCGTCGTTGTTGTCGCCGTCATTGTTGTTGTCATCGTCACTACTGGAAGAATCAGAATATGTGAATTTAGTTTTTTTATTCAATGGTTTATCAGGTATCTGTCCAGTTTTTATGCCTGAAGCCTTCCCATGAATTATCTCTTCATAGAACTGCACCACACACGGGAAAAAAAAGAAAAAAAAAGGTCAGTAAGGAGTATCTCATTCAATTCAACCTCACCCACAAGTGTGATTGTGTATTCATACTTTTGGAACCTTTAGCATGAGAAAACTACAGTAGCCAATCTATATATCCTATTTGAATAGACAAAGTAACTATAATGACCTTTTCTCCCAAGTGTTTTAATCACATTGCACAAAAAATAAAAGAAAAATATCATGAATCATACCAATTGATTGAAATAAAAGGGACAATAAGAAGAGACGTAGACACAATCTAAAATAACATAAAGGAGATCTAAAAGAGTGAAAGCAATAAGCAATAATTAAAAAAATGCACAGCTTTCTTAAGGCTGCTTCATTCATCAAAACCAAACATGAGCAATAGAATGTCAAACAATACGAAAAAGAAGATAAGGATGCTGAAAATGTTACGATAACGATAACTAAACCGCCAATCAAAAAAATGATGTAACTAAACCGGAAAAAGAAAAATTATCTAACTGCTTAGGTACCATCTACAATTTTAAACAAACCAATATAATCACACAACCATGACAAGAAACCAATATAATCATCAAATAGATGCCAGAAGAAAATGCACATGAATAACGTCATTGGATATATATTGGTAACATAATCACCAATATATAATCACCAATATATATATATAAAAATATATATATATATATATATATCAACTTATCCATTGGTTTTATAGGTTTATATGATTGTTATCAAGGTTCTAAATCGCGGTATCGGCCTGCGTAACGGTCGCGGTCGCGTGTAACGGATATCGGGCGTATCGGTCAA